>CAJHQP010003832.1:0-62121 GCA_905132765.1 Moricandia arvensis | reverse complement strand
CCAAATGATATCTCTTGATTTTGATGAGTTTTAGATTCATATTTTAGTTTAATATTATCATTCTAGGTTGCATTTAGGTCTTTATATTGCATTTTCATACATAATTGCATTTGACAAGGTTTGGAGTGCACAATTGGAAGTTTAGGGCAAAAATCGAAGGTTAAACTGCACTTTATGGAAGTCTGGGGTCAACAACGAAGTTATCAAAAAGTTCAGTGACCAATATGCAATTTCATAACTTCGCTGGGTTAGAATTGCACAATCAAAAGTTAAAGGGCTAAAGAGAGGACATTTCTGCAATATCTAAAGTTTGGGGCTGAAACGAAAGACATAAGAAGTATGAGGACCAAAGATGCAAAAAAGAAGGAAACTGCCGGTTTAAAGTAATCGATCGATTCAAAACTCCAATCGATCGATGCGTTTTTGAAAACTGAATCGATCGATGCGGTTTTTAAGCAAAAATGAATCGATCGATTGGAGTCTCGCGGCCAGAAAAGCACTTTGCCTCCTTTCAAGTGCTGGACAACTTTTGTCATGATTTTTGGCCTAACTTTTCTTGCCCTTTCTGAAGAGCCACCTCCAATTCAACTTATGAAGGGTCAAAAGGAGTTAGCAAAGGAGACAAAGTGGAAACTTTAATGGTGGCCTTGCCTTTAACAACCTTGCACCAACCTTGCAACATGGAGATAATGATGACATATTTTGCTATAAATAGAGAGGTTGCAAGGCTTGAGAAATGCATCCAGACACGATCCAATCTCATCTCACTCTCATCCCATCACAACACAATCTATCTATTTTAGTTTTAGTTCTTGTTCTTAGTTTAAGTTCTTGTTCTTGTTGAAGTTTGAAGTTATATTTGAAGTTTGAAGTTTGAAGTTCATCGATTACTTGAAGAGAAACTCTTTCTCTTCCTAGAGAAGCTTTCTAAAACCCTTTACTCTATTGCTTTTATGAATTCAATTATGTCTTGTGTTCAAATTAATATGTGTGAGTAATCTATTAGTTAGGCTAAGGTGATTCAAGGGAATCCATGAATCACTGAAATTAATGTGTTAATCAAGGGAAAATAATCATCTGGTTCTTCATCTAAATTAATCCTAATGCTTGAATTAGAAGGTACACCTAGTTCATGATTAATAGGAAATTAACACACCAAAAGTGATAGTTAAAATCCCGAAAAGAATCTAGATGAGCAAAGTTCTGTAACCAACGAGAGTTGTTGTTATAGACTTTGTGAACATATCGAACCTATTAAAAATGCATGTTTAGGATATTGAATATGGCGAGAGTTGATATTTGGAATTCTATAACATAGGGTTTAGTACTGCGAGAGTAGGCTAAACTATTTGAAGTTGTTTGAGTTCAAGAACGGTTCTAAATCATATTCCTTGATTAATACTTGTTTCATGATAAATGTATTTCCCGAGAATCACCCAAAGCCTAACGCCTTTTAAATTATAAATCAAATTTAAATCATTAGCAATTGTGACAAACGAACAAACAAACCAAAACCCCTCATATCTGTTCTAGCTTGATATTACTCCCAAAGTTCCATAGTGTAACCTTGGTCCTTGTGGATTCGATCCCTAAGTACTACCGCGCATTACCGTGCACTTGCGGTTGGTTTTTAGTGGTAAAACCTGAGCACATCAAGTTTTTAGTGGTTATTTGACTTCTCAAATAAGAAGGTCACACTCCTCAATGTCAACAAGGCTGTCTCCTACCCGATCCAGTCTTCAATGAATGCTGGTTATTGTGGAACAATCACTCGTGAAAACACATCACCCGAGAAAGAAGTGAAACCCTATGATGAAGTTGTGTTATGGAGTCACGATGGAAGCAAGTTTGTGGAGAACGGTCAACGCCTCAAACCACACCTCGCCTACACTGAACCCCCTGGAAGAGAAGACGATGTCTCCCTGGGAGAACCGACCCAAAGTTAAAGAACCAATCGAAAGTCAAGCTAACGACTGTAAACAAGCGCTTGGTGGGAGGCAACCCACTGGTAAGTGTGAGTAAATTTCATTTTTGTTTTTAAAATATAAAAATATAAAAATAAAAATATGAATATATATATATATATAAAAAAAAAAAAAGGAAGAGATTGGATCGATCGATTGGACTTTAAAGAAACCTAGATCGATCGATCCAAGTTTTGCGGGAACAATCTACCTAAAGTAATCGATCGATTGGAAACCCCAATCGATCGATTGTACCAAACCGAACCCCTCTTTAAAAATCCATCGATCGATGGAAGCACGCGAAACAAGATTATAAGGCGAAAAAGAGCCCAGATCGATCAAACCTTCATAAAACTCATCCCCTTCTCTCATCAAAGCCAACTCCAAGTAAGTGCATTCTACCTTTGTCAATACTTAGTTCATCATGTTTTTTTTTATTTTTTTTAATTTTTTTTTTCTCTTTGATCTCTCTTTCAAATTCGCTCTCACACAAGAGACTGTGTGAAGTAAGTTTGGGGGAGAGTATACTATCTCACATTGTGTTTTGTTTTGTTTACTTGTCATGAGTCTCATGCATTGCATTGTACATACTTATTTGCATAGAAAAACTTGAAAATCTTTGAAAAAAAAAAAAACACCAAAACAAGCATTTAGATACATATTTTGTTTTATTTCCATATTTAGGATCGAGTCTAGAAGCATTTAGGTTGCATCCATATACATAGGGAGCTGTGTTTTGATTTCCTCGCAAAGATCACATGTCTAGAATTCAACATGATACCCTAGCTAAACATATCAAGTAGCTTAAACATTTATTGAAAATCTTGTATGCTTCTAGCCTTGAAAACTCTACTTGAAACTTGTTGTGAGCTTGATATTGACTTGTTCTCAAAACCAACTCCAAACTACTTGAGCTTAATGAACTTAATTTCTCTTGCATATGGGCACTTGCATACTTAATCATGGACCTCATACACATTTGGGTTATCTTACTCCATTCATTACTCTCTTGTTAACCCAAATGGCACTTACATACCCATTACCCATACCATTATTTGAAACCATCATTGATTTGCTTGTGTGAGGCCTCTTATTGATAGCTTGTCATGTGCAAAATCTTGAGAGTATAGGGAGCGACATAGGCTTGTTCTCATCTTTGCTAGCATTAAGACCTCATTTGAGCTAGCATTTAGGATGGTGGTTGGGTTTGTGAGAAAAGTGTACCAAATGAACCAAAGCGAGTGATTTAAGAGAAGAAACCTCTAGGGACAAAAGAAAATAAGAAAAGAAAAGCTCTAGATATGTCAAAGAGAACCCCCAAAAGAAAAGAAAAGAAAAAGAGTGGGGAAAGAAAAGAAAGTAAGAAAGGATTAGAGCTAAGTGTTATCAAAAATGAAAAATCCCTAGTTGGTTAAGAAAAAAAAAATTAAAATAAAAAAGGAAAGAGTGTTCATTAGGTGAGAGGTGAATTGGGTGTTATCTTTGGGTTTTGGAATGAAGAAGAAGAAGGGTAGAACTTTGAATCATTTAGGACAAAGGGTAGGTTGATGAGAACCGATCTATGTATGCGTGAATTGCTCCTTGTCTTAGATAAATTTTGCATATTGATCAAGTTCATGTTTCTGAGTGATTGCCACTTAAAAAGATATATTTGAAACTTTCTCTTCTTTTTCATTAGACCATTTTCAATCACCAAACCAAAAGATTGAGATCAAGTCCCCATTTGCAAGAATTCACTTTGTATGCTTATTTGAATGAATGTGAGAGTTGGTTAAGAGACTTGTTGATTGATGAGTGAGTGACTTGTGTAGAGATATTAGAGTGTAAGAGAAAAGATTGTTCATGCTATTTGCTATGTTTCTTTTAGGATGTCATGTTGAAGGTTAGAAAGTGTTTTAGTCACAAGTTCCCATTTTAAAACATTTCATTATCTTGTTCTTGAAAATTTACTTGTGGACAAGTAAAGAGCAAGTTTGGGGGAGTTGATATCTCTTGATTTTGATGAGTTTTAGATTCATATTTTAGTTTAATATTATCATTCTAGGTTGCATTTAGGTCTTTATATTGCATTTTCATACATAATTGCATTTGACAAGGTTTGGAGTGCACAATTGGAAGTTTAGGGCAAAAATCGAAGGTTAAACTGCACTTTATGGAAGTCTGGGGTCAACAACGAAGTTATCAAAAAGTTCAGTGACCAATATGCAATTTCATAACTTCGCTGGGTTAGAATTGCACAATCAAAAGTTAAAGGGCTAAAGAGAGGACATTTCTGCAATATCTAAAGTTTGGGGCTGAAACGAAAGACATAAGAAGTATGAGGACCAAAGATGCAAAAAAGAAGGAAACTGCCGGTTTAAAGTAATCGATCGATTCAAAACTCCAATCGATCGATGCGTTTTTGAAAACTGAATCGATCGATGCGGTTTTTAAGCAAAAATGAATCGATCGATTGGAGTCTCGCGGCCAGAAAAGCACTTTGCCTCCTTTCAAGTGCTGGACAACTTTTGTCATGATTTTTGGCCTAACTTTTCTTGCCCTTTCTGAAGAGCCACCTCCAATTCAACTTATGAAGGGTCAAAAGGAGTTAGCAAAGGAGACAAAGTGGAAACTTTAATGGTGGCCTTGCCTTTAACAACCTTGCAACATGGAGATAATGATGACATATTTTGCTATAAATAGAGAGGTTGCAAGGCTTGAGAAATGCATCCAGACACGATCCAATCTCATCTCACTCTCATCCCATCACAACACAATCTATCTATTTTAGTTTTAGTTCTTGTTCTTAGTTTAAGTTCTTGTTCTTGTTGAAGTTTGAAGTTATATTTGAAGTTTGAAGTTTGAAGTTCATCGATTACTTGAAGAGAAACTCTTTCTCTTCCTAGAGAAGCTTTCTAAAACCCTTTACTCTATTGCTTTTATGAATTCAATAATGTCTTGTGTTCAAATTAATATGTGTGAGTAATCTATTAGTTAGGCTAAGGTGATTCAAGGGAATCCATGAATCACTGAAATTAATGTGTTAATCAAGGGAAAATAATCATCTGGTTCTTCATCTAAATTAATCTTAATGCTTGAATTAGAAGGTACACCTAGTTCATGATTAATAGGAAATTAACACACCAAAAGTAATAGTTAAAATCCCGAAAAGAATCTAGATGAGCAAAGTTCTGTAACCAACGAGAGTTGTTGTTATAGACTTTGTGAACATATCGAACCTATTAAAAATGCATGTTTAGGATATTGAATATGGCGAGAGTTGATATTTGGAATTCTATAACATAGGGTTTAGTACTGCGAGAGTAGGCTAAACTATTTGAAGTTGTTTGAGTTCAAGAACGGTTCTAAATCATATTCCTTGATTAATACTTGTTTCATGATAAATGTATTTCCCGAGAATCACCCAAAGCCTAACGCCTTTTAAATTATAAATCAAATTTAAATCATTAGCAATTGTGACAAACGAACAAACAAACCAAAACCCCTCATATCTGTTCTAGCTTGACATTACTCCCAAAGTTCCATAGTGTAACCTTGGTCCTTGTGGATTCGATCCCTAAGTACTACCGCGCATTACCGTGCACTTGCGGTTGGTTTTTAGTGGTAAAACCTGAGCACATCACCAAACAATATAAAATATTAGATCTTAGTTTTTAAAATAATTTCTAATAATTCTTTTTAAAACTATTTAGATAATTAACAACGTAAAAATTCAAATAATTTATAAAACAAACAAAAATAAATATAACTTATTTTTACGAGTTTAAAATACTATAAAAAAATTTCAATCAATAAAAATTAATTAAATTAAGGAATTATTTTATTTATATTTTTTAAATAATGTTTATATCATTTATTTAAGTAACATAATAGTTCAAAATAGTCATTAAATATATATAAACGTTATACATTTTACAATAAATATAATAAGAAAATGATTATGACTATCATCTACGTTTAAGGATGGTTATCATCTACGTTGAATGATGTGAAATCCGTTGGATTAAAAACAAGCACGGTGATTTTTAAAGGTTTTAAATATGAATATATTTAAAACATGAATTAAAGTATCGGATCACTGAATTAACCGGTTGACCACGGGTCTGATCGAATATGATAACACTATTTTAAATGATTTTTTTTTCAAATACACAATTTTTTTTAAAGATTGTTTACTATATTTGAAAACTTGAGAGAATACCTTGCCGTTGCTAATGCCCTAAGTTGCTTACTCCCATTAGCTAGCCAAGTCAATCTTTATTATAGTTTTAATGCAATAATAATTTTCCTGAAACTAATAATATTTTATTCCAGTTTATATGGAGACTTGATATGTATAAATAGGTAGTGAGGTAAACTTTCGTTTTACTCAATTCGTAGTGAGATTCATCCATTACTAGGTCAAACCTAAAACCTCTTTTCACTTCTCAATAAAAAATCATATACATTTATCTATCTTATAAAAACAGAAGTATTGTGTTGGACCTAACATTTATTTGGTAAATTTTTAAATTAAATACATCTTCTTATTTTATAGTTAAATCTACATTAAATCTATAATATTTTTTTTTATACTACTATCCATATTTCGAGACAATATACTTCTTTCTTTATACTACTATTCATGTTTCCAAACAATACTATAATTAATCTTGTGTCCAAACAATATAAAAGACTAGATAATATTTTTTTAATAATTTCTAATAATTCTTTTTAAAATTATTTAGATAACTAAATAACCTAAAAATCCAAATAATTTATATAAAAAAGAAAATAAATATAACTTATTTTATGAGTTTAAAATGCTATAAAAATTTCAATCAATAAAAATTAATTAAATTAACGAAATATTTTATTTACATTTTTTAAATAATGGTTATATCATTTATTTGAATAACATAATTGTTCGAAATAGTCATTAAATATATATAAACGTTATACATTTTACAATAAATATAATAAGAAAATAATTATGACTATCATCTACGTTTAAGTATGTGAAAGCCGTTGGATTAAAAACAAGTGTGGTGATTTTCACAGGTTTTAAATATGAATATTTTTAAAACATGAACTGAAGTATCGGATCACTGGATTAACTTGTTGATCACAAGTCCGGATCGAATTTAATAACACTATTTTAATTTTTTTTTTTAAATACACAAGTTTTTTTTATAAATTAATAAATATTTAATAAGTTATTAATAAATTATTAATAAAATATCCTTGCCATTGACAAAAAGATTGTTTACAATTTACAATTAAATGACAAAAAGATTGTTTACTATATTTGAGAAATTGAGAGAATACCTTGCCATTGCTAATGCCCTAAGTTGCTTACTGCCATTAGCTAGCCAAGTCAATCTTTATTATAGTTTTAATGCAATAATAATTTTCCTGAAACTAATAATATTTTATTCCAGTTTATATGGAGACTTGATATGTATAAATAGGTAGTAAGGTAAACTTTCGTTTTACTCAATTCGTAGTAAGATTCATCCATTACTAGCTCAAACCTAAAACCTCTTTTCACTTCTCAATAAAAAGTCATATACATTTATCTATCTTATTAAACATAAGATTGTGTTGGACCTAACATTTCTTTGGTATATTTTTAAATTAAATACATCTTCCTACTTTATAGTTAAATCTACATTAAATTAATAATATTTCTTTTTATACCACTATCAATATTTCCAAACAATATACTTCTTTCTTTATACTACTGTCCATCTTTCCAAACAATACTATGATTAATCTTGTGTCCAAACAATATAAAATATTAGATCTTATTTTTCTAAATAATTTCTAATAATTCTTTTTAAAATTATTTAGATAATTAAATAACCTAAAAATTCAAATAATTTTAAAAAAAAGAAAATAAATATAACTTATTTTTTTGAGTTTAAAATACTATAAAATTTTCAATCAATAAAATTAATTAAATTAATGATATTTTATTTATATTTTTTAAGTAATGATTATATCATTTATTTAAATAACATAATAGTTCAAAATAGTCATTCAATATATAAAACGTTATACATTTTAATATAAATATAATAAGAAAATAAATATGACTGTCATCTACGTTTAAGAATGTGAAAGCAGTTGGATTAAAAGCAAGCACGGTGATTTTAACAGGTTTTAAATATGAATATTTTTAAAACATGAACTAAAGTATCGGATCGTTGGATTAACCGATTGACCACGGGTCTGGATCGAATTTAATAACACTATTTTAAATGATTTTTTTTTAAATACACAAGTATTTTTTTATAAATTAATAAAATATTTAATAAGTTATTAGTAAATTATTAATAAAATATCCCGCGCCTGCAAAGCGCGGGTCAAACTCTAATTACAATTAAATGCTATATTTGAGAAATTGAGAGAATACCTTGCCATTGCTAATTCCCTAAGTTGCTTACTGCCATTAGCTAGCCAAGTCAATCTTTATTGTAGTTTTAATGCAATAATAATTTTCCTGAAACTAATAATATTTTATTCCAGTTTATATGGAGAGTTGATATGTATAAATAGGTAGTAAGGTAAACTTTTGTTTTACTCAATTCGTAGTAAGATTCATCCATTACTAGCTCAAACCTAAAACCTTCTTTTCACTTCTCAATAAAAAGTCATATATACCAAACTTTTTAGCCATGAGTATGAGTGCTACGAATCCATCTAGCTTAACACTTGTTCTATTTTCCATTACGTTGGTCTTACCACTCGTAATGCTTTCCTTGAGGCCCAAGAAACCAAAACGCCAGCTTCCTCCAGGCCCACGGGGATGGCCGATCATAGGGAACTTGTTCCATATGATTATGAACGGGCCAGCTCACGTGTGGATCCACCGTTCCATGGAGGACATGCAAACGGAAATAGCTTGCTTCCGCTTCGCCCACGTCCACGTTATCACCGTAACCTCAAGCGAGATCGCCCGAGAAGCGCTTAGGGAAAAAGACGAGGCTCTGGCAGACAGAACGAAGTCGTACTCGAGCAATCTCATTAGCCATGGCTACAAAGATATTAATTTCTCTTCCTTCGGAGAGAGGTGGAAGCTGATGAAGAAAATGATGACCACAAAACTAATGTCTCCGACAATGTTGAACAAAACCCTCGGTGCTAGAACCCTAGAAGCGGATAATATCATCACGTATGTTTTCAATCTACCCCGACCAGGGCCCATTAACGTGAGAGATGTTGTCTTAACGTATTGCCATGCCTTGATGATGAGGATGATGTTTGGCCAGAGGCATTTTGATGTAGCGGTTGAGGATGGAGGTCTCGGCCCGAAAGAGAAATAGCACATGGAGGCAGTTTACCAAGCTCTGGATTGTTTTTTCAGCTTTAATGTAACGGATTACATACCTTTTCTTAGAGGATGGAACATCGATAAAGAGGAGACGCATGTTAGAGAAGCGGTTGAAATACTCAACAAATGCAACGACCCGATCATCCACGAGAGAATGCATTTGTGGAGGAACAAAGGCGGGAAGGAGACAGAAGAAGATTGGCTCGATATTCTTATCACCCTTAAAGATGACCAAGGAATGCCTTTGTTCACATTTGATGAGATTAGGGCTCAATGCAAGGTAAGTGATGTTCACACTAACCAATTATGACAAAATAATAATAATTAGGGTTTAATGTTTTATTCACATATCTTCCCATATGTAGGATATCAATGCTGCAACAATTGACAATACGATGAATAACGTGGAGTGGACGATAGCCGAGATGTTAAATCATCCTGAGATTCTTGAAAAAGCCACTAATGAATTGGACGTTGTAGTTGGGAAAAACAGACTTGTGCAAGAATCAGACATACCAAAACTCAACTACATCAAAGCTTGTAGTAGAGAATCTTTCCGGCTTCACCCAGCTATTGCCTTCATGCCTCCTCATGTAGCCCGACAAGATACTACTCTCGCTGGTTATTTCGTTCCCAGAGGTAAAAGTTGATTCATTTTATTATATGTACGGCCATGTCTACGATAACGAGTTACAATCGGTTTAGGTCTCACAACTTCTCAGCTACTAAAGATATATTAAAAGACGTAGAAAATACATCAGTGTATATAATTAAGACGACTAACGTCTAGACGTTAGAAATACATTAGGATTAATATACTTGACAGATCATCAAGATTATAAACATTTAAAGTCACAAAAACAGATTAAGACATTTATTTGAGGATTAAAAAAATGGTATTTGACAAATATAAGAAAATTTTAGATAATTCTTTAGACAATATTAGAAAATTAATTGTTTAGGTGTCTCCACCACGATCATTCTAAAAAAAATTGCATGGCTTATTAAAAACATGACATAGATCTATCAAATTATGACATAACAAACAAAATTATGAAATAAAGTTCATAAATTCAAATATAAAACACTAATTATATGGTAATTACCATAACTAAAATTATAGATAAATTTTATTATAAATATACATACTAAAAAAGTTAATGAAAAATAAACTAAAATATTTATTTATTTTATTATTTTTTTATATATTATCAATGTTTCTAATCAGAAATCATCCATATATGTTAAAATTGTAAGAATATATTCCATTTTATAATTATATTTTTATGACTATATTGTTCTATATACTGTTTATGTTTTTAATTTTTTTTCAAAATATTATCTATACATGATATCATAATTAAGACATAAAGTACCAATATATAATATTAACATATGTAAATGAAAGTGCTTTATATTATGGTATTTATAATATTTTAGAATTTGAAAATAATATTTTTGGAAAATAATATGTGCTTCATATTTTCAGAAGTTATCTATCTTTGCAATATATATATATATATATATATATATATATATATTCAAAGCATATAATATTATTTTTAGAAAATTGTGTCATTGATATATTCTTTATCAATACTATTATATTTATTTTAAAATTTATTACATATTGTTAAGATTATTGTAAGATGATCAATGTATTATAGATATTTACATTGTGACAAGATTTTTAGACATTTAAATAATCTTTATATCATCATAACAAAGATAAAAAATAAATAAATATCTATAATTTTATGTTGATAGTTAAAGAAGTAAAGTTATATTTAATTTTATTACTTAATGTAAGGATAATCCTGATCAGGTTTTAAATTATTGAACATATTTAAAATTTAGTGCGATAAAAAGATTAACTAAGTGATTAGCATTCTATTCATTAGGTTTAAAAAATAGTTTTTATAAGTTAACTATTTTTAAATGAAACCAACAAAAATAAAATTTAAATAAAATCAGATTTAAAAACTACAAATGATTACTTTATACCTTTTTAAATTTAATGAACTTAAAACTAAATGTAATGGAATATATTTTTTAAAATTTTAAATAAAGTATAAAAAATCACTCATGATGCAGAAAATCGTTTTTAAATAAAAGTGAATTAACTATTGATTAATTAAACCAATAAATTTCGGACTTAATCTTCACATACATTAAGCAGTCAAATGGCGCAAGGCATGTGCACGTACAATCATCTAGTGTGTGAAAATGATATTATAAGCGAATAATCATTTGGTAACAAGGAGTGCATCAATCGTTTACATAATAAAAGAGTAGTATAACCGTTTTGTTATTCAATTAACACAACAAAAAAAGAAACGACGAATATGGCGGCGCTGTTGATGTTGTCTGGGATATTAAATTCCAACAAATTTAGTCAAATATTCCACCAGGATTTGGTCGAACATTATATGACGTGTGAGATTTATCTCATTGCAATTATAGGTAGTCAAATTCACGTGAGCCGTCTAGGGCTTGGACGCAATCCTATAATATGGGACGAGTCTAACGTGTTCAAGCCAGAGCGCCACCTTGATAGCCATGTTGGAAACTCAATGAACCTCACTTTGATGGAGCCTGAGATGAGATTTGTGATATTCGGCACTGGTTGGCGAGGCTGCGCAGGTACTAAAATCGGGACATCTATGACCATAATGTTGCTAGCCAGGCTTCTCCATGGGTTCAAATGGACCCTCCCTAATGGTACAAGTCAAGTCGAGCTTGTTCCGGCAGACACTAACTTGTTCATGGCCAAACCTCTACTCGCATGTGCAAAACCTAGGCTGGCCCCAACTTTGTATCCGAAAATTCAGATCTAAAATTCGGAGGAATTATTGGCTGGAAATAATTATCAAAATATGTAATAGTTGAAATAAGGTTTAGTTTACTACTAAATCCATATATCATACGTACTATTTACGTTGTATTCTTTCGTTATCTTTGTATGCAGTATTGCAATAATAAGACTTATTGTTATATGTCCAAATTACTTGGTTTGTAAGTTGTAACTTTTGTTAAAGAATTATTTATTTTGCTTTTAACAAACTTCTTGGTTTATTGACTATAAAGTTTAATAGAACAAAAGAAGTCAAAGACAAAACCATATGTACTTAGCCATGTTCTTTGAACCATATTACTTGGATCACACTCTCTTGGGAAAATCATGATATCATCAGCAGAGAGAGTAATTTTCTCTGGGTGTGTTTGACTTTTTGTGACTTCTTCAGTCCTTCTCCAGTTTTCCATGTTCTCTTTTTTTTGCTATATTTAAAATATTTAAAAATATAAAAATGTGGTTAGTTTGTAAATAATATAAAAATGAAGAACTGGATAAATGAAGAAATACTATTCAATTTTTCAAATTTTGAAAAAAATTAAAAAAAATGATGAAAAAAATGAAATGTCATTGAAGCAAAAAATGAAACAAAAATAAAAAATGAAACATCATTCGAGATATTCTAAATGCAGTCCTAGCCAAACTAATTATTTTAAATTCAAATTTATACAAGTCATATCGATTTTAATTTTTTAAATAGATTTAAATTAATATTAGTTAGTCTAAATCTGTTACTTAATAATAATGTTAATATAACAAATCATAAATTGTATAACTTTTTGTATATCTATTTTGATAATTTATCAAAAAATTATAATTAAATCCAGAAACTAAAATATCTTATATTAATATAATATATATGAAATAAATTAATAATTTGTTAACGCTGGATCTTATCTATGTTCTAAATAATCCATTTAGTCCTTAGTCATCGTCTAGTTACAGTCTTGCGACTTTTAAGCATTATTTCCTAACAAAAGAAACAATTGTCAGTACAATAGCTTTTTACTTGTCATCTATGAAGCAAAATCAGAATGTACAGCGTTAAATATGATTTTTAAAGCAAAATCAGAATGTACAGTGTTAATGAGTTTAAAGCAAAATCATTATATAATTTTTTAGAACCGTGATGTCATATATCCATTACTGTTCATTGCTCGATTCTTTATAGAGGTGGGTACAAACCGGGTACTCGGTATTTTTTGTATACTTAATACTCGGCTTGGTTTGTACGAGTATTCAAATTTTGGGCTTGTACTTGATTTGTTAATAACGAGTACTTACAGTTTCAAGTACTTACGAAAAATCGATAGACTTGCAAGTTACTTGTCTTGTTTTATTACTTGCTACTTATAAATTATTTGCAAATTACTTGATAAGTATTGATAAAGTCTTTGATAGTTATTTAAAATTTAAAGGTAAATAAATTTGTTATATATATATAAATAATATGTCATTGTCTTTGTTTTGTCTTTTTTTTCTTGTATTTTAGTCATTCGTGAAATAGATTATATTCAAGAAAAAAACCTAAGATGTTTATATAAATATATCACTTATGTTTGATTTACTTATAAAAATTGAAATATAAACAAGTTGTTTTACTATGATTTAGGAAATTATATCCTTGTTCCTTACCAAAAACGAGAAATAAACCAAACAACGCCAAATGATTAATTTTATTTTATTATTTTATAGTTGCAAAAGTTTAAATAAACTATTTAATATATGACTTGATTAGAACAAATATTCGACTTTAAAGATCTTTTACCAATCAAGTAACGAATAGGAAGTAAGTAACAAGTAATTGTTGTCACTCATCAAATACATAAATTTTAATTAACTAATGAAATAGATACTAAGTATTTAATAAACCAAGTAATATATAACAAATAACCGAACAAGTAAATGATAACAAGTAACAAATCAAGTAACGAGCAAAGTAGTTAAAAATAAAAATGAACTTGATACTTGACTTATACTTGCAAGTAATAAAATTTGATTATTTTGTATTCGACTTTATTATAGCAAATACTTGTTTTTCAAACCGAACCGAGTCGAGTAGCGAGTACAAGCCGAGTATCAAGCATTTATGCCCAGCCCTAATTCCTTGTGTTTTATAAAGGTAGCAGAAAGCTTTAAAACATTTTGCTTTAGATTTTTTGTTCTTGAAATGATCATTAAGATTATGATTATTAATAGCCTAAAACGTCAATGATTTATGGACATAAGCATTTTTTATTACTAATTATCGGATCTTACATCTTCTCCACCCAAAAAGTTTTGAAAGTGAAGTTAAAGAAGGCTTATGTATATCTTAATCGTAGGTAGCTTATTTAGTTTGTAACAATTGAAAAATCATCAAAATAATAGATTCTGAATCAATAAACCAAAACTCAGATCATATGTTTTATGCATCTCACAGTTCATGTGAAATCGTTTGGCCTCCCGACATTGATGTTCTGTTCTGCCAAGAACTCTGTAATAGCCTTCTTTTGCCATCCTTTGAAGCTTCTGTAACCCAAAAAAACAACCCTTTACTTGTAATCCATGCGTAAGGAACAACAACAATGTACAGAGGAGAATGATTTGGACATTCTTTTGATCAATATGAGCCAAGATATCGCCTCCTAGGAATGAAGCTTAAGTAGCTACAAAAGCTGCTTGACTCGATTGTCTCCAAGTTCCACTCTAGGTTGCATTGAAACGGAAACGGATACGTGGAAACGAAACGTTTCGAAACGTGAAAACATGATTTTAATGAAAATAAGAAATGGAAACGTAGAAACGTTTATAATATATATATATATATGTATGTGTGTGTGAGATTAATTAACATGTAAGCTAAATTTTTTATTTGATTTATCTTAGAAAGAAAACCAAGTAATGGAAATGTTATTTTTCTTGGTACATTATAAAAATTTTAATCAATAATTCGAAAACTAACACATGTTATCATTCTATAAATTTGAAGAGCGATTTTATTTGAAATCAAATCATTATATTAAAATGATTACAAATTCCGAAAAATAATATTAAAATATAAATTAATAAATATGTGATTGATAACATCAAATACCAAATAGTTATTATTTCGCATTTCCAATCAGAAACGTGAGTTTCCAATAAGAAACGCGAGTTTCCAATAAGAAACGCGAGTTTCCATCGTGTTTCCAAAGGGTTTCTTCAAGTTTTCAAGAGATTCCGATTCCGAAACGTTTCCGAAATAAGAAACGGACTTTGACCGGAGTTTCCATGCAACCTAGGTTTCACCAATGTAATTCTCTCCAGGCTTTGCTTCTTCCATTGGCAGTGAGTAACTATAACGCAAATGGCCTACTCATATAGCATCTTTCCTGATTTAATATTTATACACAAGACAACTTACAAAACTACATCCATGTGATACCAATTAAAAATAGTAATTGAAAAGAGAATATAAAACACATTAAAGCAGTTGATACTAGGCCTGGGCATCCGGGTCCTCGGGTCGGGTTCGGGTCGGGTCCTGTCGGGTCCGGGTCTTTCGGGTCCTGAAAATTTAGACCCATATAGGTACCTGTAATTTTTCGGGTCGGTTCCGGGTCGGGTCTTGTCGGGTCCGGGTCGGTTCGGGTCTATAATTTCAATACCTGTAAAATACCCGTAATTTTTCGGGTCCATATCGGGTCCGGATCGGGTTTGGGTATTTAGAATCTAAAAAATACATGGCATACCGAGACTCACTCAAATTTAATTAATATTTGTCATATATATCTAAATATTTATAAAATAGCTTAAATTAAATTATTAATAATCAACATAAATCATTTTAAACTCTAAATTTTATAGTTTAAAGCTTCATATTACTTAAAAATGTTACAAAATAATAATAAATATTGTTAACAAAAGAAATTTCAACTAAATAAAATATAATATATATATATATATAAAACATAACACAAAAAATCATAGTTTTAATATACATGTTTTTAAGTCGGGTACAAATCGGTTCTTGCGGGTCGAGTCTATTTGGATCGGTTCTTTTCGGGTCCGGGTCTATTCGGGTCGGTTCTCTTCGGGTCCGGGTCTATTCTGGTAAAAGAAATTTAGACCCAAAAGGTACTTGTAAACTTTCGGTTTGGGTTCGGGTCGGGTATTTTCGAACCGGGTCCGGGTCGGGTCTTCGGGTCCAGGTTAAAATGCCCAGGCCTAGTTGATACCAATTGAAAATAGCAAATGAAAAGAGAATGGTGCTGCCCAGGATCGAACTGGAGACCTTTTGCGTGTAAGGCAAACGTGATAACCACTACACCACAGCACCTATATTCACTTTATCTCTTTAATTATTAAATTCTAATACACATCTCTCGAAAGCAGACAGATGTTGTGTTTTTCGTCGGCGTTCCCAAATTTAAACCTCAGCGACAACATCATGTATGTATACACACTTCTCCTACTTTGATCTATTGAAAACATTTTATGGTTTGAGAAGCAATTTTAAAGAATATAATCGTTACAAGGGTGCTGGATACTTGTACTGTTGCAATATATACATGGTTACTTTTTTGTTCAGAAAATGTCTGACAATTTTCTTCTTATGGATAAGAATGAGATATCTTGTTAATGTGTGTTTTACAACATCGTTATGAAAATAAAACGAGTGACAGAATTGAGTGGTAAGCTCCTTCTACGACACATGTTACAATGGGAGGATAATTAGTTTTAAGTAACTTGTAAAGGATACAAAATCTAATAATGTAACTAAAGCACAAGATATTGGACATGAAAGAGTGATGTAGCGGAAGTTACGATAACACAAGGATCTTATTTAGTCTAAGAATGCCTAAGATCAATGTCTTTTTAGATTCGTTGAGATCACCAATGATCTACCGAAAACAAGGAACAAAGAGAAATCTCTTAACTTTTATTAATCAAATCATAAACTCCCTACAAACGTAAGCCTAGATGGCTATATATAATAAAACCATAAAAACCCTAAAACAATAAAGATAGTTATCTAAATTTAATATAACTAATAAAATAAATGAAAAGATATTTAGAATATTTTATCAAATATTCTATCTGCATCATTCTCTCCGGGTTGGAGAAGATTCGTCCTCGAATCTTAACTCTTGTCTTTATCTCGTTTTTTTTTCTCTTCTTTTTCCATTGATAATATTCTCCAAATAAGAAAATATAATTTTGTTCCACTTTAATCAAAGTGATCGACATGAGCGTCAATGGATTTAAATCTTTTTGCTCCTCGTTATGATGTCGTGTTAAAGCTTGTATTGGGCTAGCTTGTGAGTTGCCTTGCTCCAAATTGCTGCAGTCTACGAGAAAGAACTCCATATTTTGGGGCGTGACTTCATCGCTCAGCTCGTCTATCTCTTGGCCACCGAAATCACTGTTGTCGTAATGAATCCAACCATCATCATCATAAAGATCGAAGATTGGATCACCAATAACTTCTATGAGAACAGTTTCTTCACTTTCCTCGAACAAATTCTCCATGATTCCAGAATCGAGTTTTGATTAAGAAACCAAAACACCAGCTCTGATACCAACTGATGTAGCGGAAGCTACGATAACACAAGGATCTTATTTAGTCTAAGAATGCCTAAGATCAATGTCTTCTTAGATTCGTTGAGATCACCAATGATCTACCGAAAACAAGGAACAAAGATAAATCTCTTAACTTTTATTAATCAAATCATAAACTCCCTACAAACGTTAGCCTAGATGGCTATATATAATAAAACCATAAAAACCCTAAAACAATAAAGATAGTTATCTAAATTTAATATAACTAATAAAATAAATAAAAAGATATTTAGAATATTTTATCAAATATTCTATCTGCATCAAAGAGGATATGCTTGCACACGTTAAAAGTCTTTAAAATGTGAAATTACAAAGACAATAAAGTTAAGCGGAAAACAAAGATTGCGAATAACAAACAGAAATAGGGGAATAGGAAGGTTTGAAGACTAAATGATAAGAGTTGGTAAGGAGATCAAGTATGAAGAAGGCGCCACGGTAATCACGACCTTGAAGTAGCAACTTGTGCTTGTCCAGAATTGCAATAGGTTCCAGAGACCACTCGGGTTCCCCAAGCCAAGAAAAAGTTTGGGTGAGATCTATGGAACACATTTTCTTCCAAGTCTTGTTGGAATATTGGAAGGACCATACGTCTTGGGTAGGCCAGTCTTTCTTGGAAAGGCAAAGGCGATTGTCGAGGATGCAGATGGTGACGGACCAAGGGTCAAGAACATGGGCAAATGGAGCATTACAGACGACATGAAAAGTCTCAGTGTGAAGATCAAAAGATAAAACCTTGGGATCTTGTTTACAATCGGTGAGCCAGTAAAGGGAGCCATCTAAATAAACGGGATCGGTGTGAGGATTAGTGGTAAAGGGAGAAGCAGGGTGAACGTACCTCCAGAGTTGAGCGGTAAAATCAAAAACTTCGCAAGTGGTGACATTGTCTAGGCCAAAATCGGATGAGTTGGTTAGAAAAACAGGCTTGTAAGTGCCGGTGAGTTTGTCTTTACCGAAACCAAGCTTAGGAATTGGGGTGTGTTTCCTCAACCTGTTGAGTACGAGGTTTTGAATGTTGGAGAGAGGGAAAGTTCGTTGCCATCGAGTGGCGGGATTCATCAAGACGCAGACACTCGGGTCGTAGATAGAGTAGAGGCATAGTAGACCGTCACAAGAACTATGACAGACCGAATTGCCACCCCAATTAGTAGGCACATGGACCGTATAAGCAGATGATGATGATCCAAGCACAAATCTTCGAGCATCAGCATCTCTTTTGACGAGACGACCATCATCATCATAATCATTAGTGGCCACGAAGAGGACATCTGGACCACCTCGTGACATATGGATCAACTGTTGTCTTTCCTGGAAACATCGGGAATCGATTACTGATTTCACCTTCTTCGACATTGTCCTGAATCTCAGCAGAGAATTCACCGGAAGTCTCTCAAGTATCAGCTCTACAACATCCTCTGGGAGAAACTCTTCGCGATGTCTTTTCAGTATCGCACTTGTTCTTCTTCTTTTGAACGGGAACATTCTCTCGTAGTCTCTAATAATTGAATTTTGATTAACGGATATGATATAAATAGATACCTCAGCGAAGGAATTTGGAAAACAAATAACAAACAAAAGTAAAATTTCCTTTAAACTGAATCGAAACATCAAATCAGTTAATAAATAACATGTTTTGAATCTTGTCTTAATTTATTAGATAGTCATAGTCCATGAGCTTTTGGCCCATCACAAGTTTTCCAACAAAACAAGAAAAGACATTTGCTTAAAATATTCTTGTGCTTATCTTTTGACTTTAAGATATTAAGAGTTGTGATTCTCTTTCTCTTCTTTAGATATTTTATTCTACGTGCTCTGCAAGTAGCAAGATATGTTGACTATTACATCAAAGATTAAGACCACAAGATCAAAGTATTTACTTGTAGAGCAAACTTCTCATTCAACACATCATTATTCTTATTATAAATAGCACACAAGCATTTATCATAAATGTAAATTAGAGCTTAAGAAAAAAAACATCTCATAGTTTCTAACACTTTTCAAGATCTATCTCAATGTCGTCATCATCATCATCATCAGCTGTTCCTGATTACCTTGGAGATGAAGGCCTGACACAAGAAACAAGAGATCTGATCTCTTCTCTTCCAAGCGAGAAAGGTTGGTTAGTGAACCAAATGTATCAGTTCCAAGGACGTTGGCACACACAAGCTCTCTTACAAGGACTCTTGGAGTGTCAAAAACACTTTGAAGCCAAAGATTCAGACATTATCCTTGTCACCAATCCTAAATCAGGCACTACTTGGTTAAAAGCTCTTGTCTTTGCTCTCCTTAACCGACACAAGTTTCCAGTTTCTTCTGGTGATCATCCTCTTCTTGTTACCAATCCACACCTTCTCATACCCTTCTTGGAAGGAGTTTACTACGAGTCTCCAGATTTTGATTTCTCCAAGTTGCCTTCTCCAAGACTCATGAACACTCACATTCCGCTTCTTTCCCTTCCAGAGACCGTTAAGAGCTCGTCTTGTAAGATAGTGTACTGTTGTAGGAACCCTAAGGACATGTTTGTGTCCTTGTGGCATTTTGGGAAGAAACTTGCTCCTCAAGAAACCACTGATTATCCTATTGAGAAAGCGGTTGAAGCGTTTTGTCAAGGGAAGTTTATAGGTGGACCCTTTTGGGATCATGTGCTGAAGTATTGGTATGCGAGCCTCGAGAATCCGAACAAGGTCTTGTTTGTTACTTACGAGGATCTCAAGAAGCAGACCGGAGATACGATCAAGAAAATAGCTGAGTTCTTGGGATGTGGTTTTGTTGGAGAAGAAGAAGTGAGAGGGATTGTGAAGTTGTGTAGTTTTGAGAGTTTAAGTAGTTTGGAAGTTAATAGAGAAGGGAAGTTGCCAAATGGAATGGAGACTAAAGCTTTCTTCAGAAAAGGAGATGTTGGAGGATGGGGAGATACTTTGAGTGAGTCCTTGGCAGAGGAAATAGATAGAACCATTGAAGAGAAGTTTCAAGGTTCTGGTCTAAAATTTTCTTGTTGAAATCAATCTTTGAGACTTTTTGTTATGTTTGTAATTTTTATTATGCTACTATGATGTTTGGTGTCAATCTTGTGAGTCTTGTTTTAGCTGTCCATGTTTTGTTGCTTGGTGTTGACTTGTTTTTGTATGAATAAAAGGAAATAATGGGTTGTTTAATACTTCTTCGGTTTTCTTAGTTGAATATTTTATGATTGTCCACGTAAATTAAAAAACATTAAAAAGAATTATATATCATTTTAATTAATCACAATTTATTTAATAAAAAAATTCAAAATATTAAAAGATATTAAATTAAAATTTCTTATAAAATTGGAGATATCATATAATTCTTAACAATTTTTTAATCTAAACGATAAACATTAAAACAAAAAAAGTAAGATACAGCTGGTTAAATTCATATTTGTTCGTCGACAAAAAAAATCGTTTTTGTTCATTGCCATGTTCTTTATTATTTTTGAAATCATACTTTTAGGTCATATTCAAAAATAATTGTTTGAAATACAATATGTTGGTAGAAATTTTCAAAATATATTCAATCAAATATATTATATTTAGGTTTAGGGTTGATTATTGTTTAAGTGTAGTATTTAAAGGGTGATTTTAGATTTATAAACTTCTAAAAATGTTTTGAAATTTATTTTTAAACATTTATAAATGATTAAGGAGGTTTAATATAGTTTTTTCATAAAAAACTTAAAGTATTTATGAAAATGATTATCCTTTAAAAATAAATATAAAAATTAGTATCAAGTTTGTTTTAAATATGAAATTTCCCCTATATTTAATTATAAATGATATACAAGTGCTGGAAAATGCAATAAAGAGAGAAACAAGTTAAATTTTTACATTTTGTAGTGTGATACTTTTGCATAAGTGTTGGTCAATTAATAATATATACTCTCTTCATTTCAATTTATTTGTCGTCTTAGAGAAAAAAAATCGTTTCAAATAAGTGTCGTTTTATAATTTTAATGCAAAATTTATTAAATTTATATGTTATTCTATTTTTATTGATTGAAATGCAGTTAAGTGTATAGATAATTGTGTTTTATCTAAAACATATGTAAAATTTAATATTTTTTAGTCTGTATGCACAAATCCTATAATAACAAGTAAACTGAAACGGATGTAGGACATGTTCACGGAATAATAGCCAAAAGAAGGAGCTCTTGGACACTACATTCTTACCGTACTAATTTTCTATTTGGTTTTTATGTTCTGTTTTTTTTGGTAAAATGTTAAGAGGTTTTTATGTTCTTGTTCTAGTAAACACTGTAATGTTAAATGTTCAAAACGACTAGCTTCATTCTTATTTATTTTATTTTTTTCATTTCGTTGATCTTATATTTAAACACAAACTTTTGTTGTTGTTTTCAAAGAACCATCCAATTATTTATTTCTCATGAGATGAAACCGACACACCATATTATGGAAGATTTCATGGAATAGCCAGCATTTAAGATATAAATAGAGTATATGCTATTTGACTGTAGCTCATATCTCTCTTAACCAAAATGTTTGTGATGATTTTTTTGCTAAAATTTGGAGAACACGGGAATCTCTTTCGTCACATTCGTCAGTTAGTTCTATATTCTACTAACTTACATATAAACCACTGATCAAATTTGTTTTAGTATACGGTGATTGCTTAAATTTTTTATAAAAAATGTTTTTAACGCTATAATTGATTATCCCTTTTGAAATATCAATGAAGATCTTGCAGTCAATTTTGAATGAAAAAGATAGCATCCACATACATAAATATCCTGCATTGGTATTAACAAGAACCGAGATTCACCTTAGATAAATGTAGAAGTTGTACCAACAACACTAAAATTTCAAAAAATTAATGGAGAGCTTTCATCATTCTTTACCATATATCCGACATTTGCTTTGCTTGTGTCTAAACTTGTATCAATATTACAGTTATATAAGTCTTTGCTTCGATCTTTCCCATCGTGAAGTTTGTCTCATATGTATGGAGATATTTGATGACTTTCTTTGAAACAGGAGATATTTGATAACTATCTTTAGCTTTTAAACAACCCTCTACTATAAAAATGTACATTAAATGATTTTTTATCAGGACAATTATCTCAAATAGTTTTTTTTTTAAAAGAGTTTTTGTCTCCAAAATAGTTTTCAATAAAAGAAAATGATCTAAATAATCTTTTATTTTAAAAATTTTAATATGTTTTTTTTTTTAAATATTAAACTCACCCCATAATTTTAAACTTTAAGTCTAAATTAGTTATATTTACACCATTTAGCAGAAATTCTTTTGATCATTTTTCTCTTTATATACGATCTTGTGACAAAAACTTCTTTAACGCCATCATAAAAAAATTCTCTTTTTTTTTAATGTAAAACCTCATCAATTATTTTTGTTTTGTGTAAAAGATTTCCCAAATTAAAGTTTCAGCGCGTGAACCCCTAATTTACCTATCTTAGTGATTTAGCCAAACAAAAGGACTAAATCATTAAGATAAACGAGATTGGAAATTTATACGTTAAATCTTTAAATCGAAGGTTTTTATCCAAAATAAACATAACTGAAAAAAAAATTACGTTAGAAATCTTCCATGAAAGGAGAGACCGGTGGATGGAGAGACACTTTGACTACTTTACTAGTAGAGGAGATACATAAGATTACTGAGGAGAAACTAATTGTTTTTTCCCTTAGATTCTTAGTACTTTGTTCTATTTAATGAGCTTTTTCATTTAGGATTGTTGTGAACTTGTGATGATGGACCAAACTGGCATGTTTTTTTTTTTTTTTTTTTTTTGATTAACCAGGTGTTGGGCTTACGCCCCACCACCTAGGCCCGGTGCCAGCCTTTGTCTGTACCTTTTACGGCTCTGGACACACCTCCCCAAATCGTGGCCTAGGGAGTTTGAATCCTTGACCTCTCGGCCAAGGAACTACCACTAGACCAAACTGGCATGTTCTGTTTTGGATCCTGTCTTGATTCATTTCAGTTTTGAGTTGATCTTTCATATTCCATGAGCTTTTGGCCCATCACAAGTTATCCCACAATGCATCGACAAGACAACAAACAAGATAAAAATCTGCCTAAAATATTCTGGCTGTTAAATATTTAGACGAGGAATATATATTTGTATTTATTGTAGTAACTTTGTCCTCTTATATATTAATTGAAAAGTCACTAATTTTGCTTACGTGTCGATCACTGATGAAGTCTTGAAAAAATTGTTATAATTTGATTGCCTTTTTAATTTTTAATTATTTTATTTAGATATAAAATATAAAGTAAGTCTATAACTAATTAATATCACTTACCAAAAAATATAAATAATATAACAACAATAATTTATGGTAACTAATTGTCAAATTTGTAGAAAGAGTAATAAAGTTTGAGTAATTCTTTCTTACATTTTTAAATCATATAAAACAATGAATTTTTTAATAGAAATCAATATAAATAATTTTATACTGTGTAAAAAAATTTATATTCTTATATAGAGTATCCTCCTATATATTAATTGAGAAGTCACTTTAATGATTTTGCTTACGTGTCGATCACTGATGAAGTCTTGAAATTTTTTTTATAATTTGATTGGTCGATGCTTTTTAATTTTTAATTACTTTATTTAGATATAAAATATAAGGTAAGTATATAAATAATTAATATCACTTACAAAACAATATAAATAATATAACAAACAATAATTTATGGTAACTAATTGTCAAATTTATAGAAAGAGTAATAAAGTTTGACTAATTTTTTCTTACATTTTTAAATCATATAAAACAATGAATTTTTTAATATAAACCAATATAAATAATTTTATACTGTGTAAAAAATTTATATTCTTATATAGAGTATTGTAATAATTATTAGTGTCTTATAATGATTATATATAAATTCCATATTTTTTATATAAAGTATTATAATAACTATTAACGTCTTATAATGTCCATATATGATATATGGTGGTGGTTAAGAACAAAATATAGCAAAAATACCATAATGTCCATATATGATATATGGTGGTGAGAGCGTTGCAATTATAAAATGTTTTGAATTAAAGTCAAATATACCATAATATAGCAAATAAATTAATTTAATGATTGGAAAGAGATTTTAAGATGAGTGTTTGATTGATTATATGATTTGTATTAATATTTTGAGAGAGATAGAAATATCTAGCAAAAAAAATGTAAAAAAACTTTAAAAACATTAGCAATGCATGTTAAAATGTGATGAAAAGAAAGAAATGTTATAAGAAAAATAAGAAGAAGTTAAATTTGATGCATAATATATGTTGGAGAAGTTAATGTAATAATTGTATATATAAATATTCACCGGTTATTTGCTTCAAATTTATGAGATCTTCGCAACAAAGAATTAGTTTGCATTAAAATTGATAAATAAGATATAAAATGATTTAAAATAGTTTTTAGGTTCATTGATAATGCATTTGTTAATCTTATGATCAAATTAAGTAAAATATATAATTTTAGTGATTTTGTTTAATATTACTAATTATCACTAAATCTTATATTTCTAAAAATCAGTATTGAAATTTTAGATTTTTAAATTATTTGAGTTAATTTTTAATATTTCTAATTATTATTTGAAAATTATAACATAATATAAAAATATATAATTTATATAATATTTATGCCCGTAAATTTGTGAACAGCCACCTAATTAATAATTTAAAAGTAAGAGAGAACGTGAGAATTGATGTTGCTCTAGAAAAGGAAGAGTGAATTATGAAATTTTCTTAATTTTTTTTTGTTACAGTGATCTTATTTATAGTAGAAAATTGGTCGGTTAGTGACTAGATATTTTGCAAGGCAATAATATAAAATTAATAGATATTTCATGTTCAAATGAAGATAAACCGTAATGGATAATTACCATATATTTAATATTATCTACACTGGCGCGTTAACTATATTATAGAAGAACCATGATACTCTTTCTCTCTTGTTTTTTCTTCTTTAAATATCTTTTTTCTTCTTTAAATATCTTTTTTCTTCTTTATATATCTTTTTTTCTTTGACTAATTCTTTAAATATTCTGGCGCTTATCTTTGTACGTGCTCTTCAAGCATGTTGACTATTCCATCAAAGATTAGGACCAACAGATAGATCCAAGAACAGTATTGCGGTTTACTTGTAGAGCAGGATATGTTGACTATTCCATCTAAGTACATTATTGCGCTTTTACTTGTAGACCAAACTTCTCACTCAACACAACATTCTTATTATAAAAAGCAAACAAGTATTACTCTCATATATGCAAAAAATCATCTCACAGTTTATAACATTTTTTCAAGATTAATCTATACTCTTGAACAATGTCGTCATCATACTTGGGATATGAAGATCTGGCACAAGAAACAAGAATCTTAAAGAATTCACTAGTTTCTAATCAGCGATAAAGTGCGGATAATCAAAAAACCGTGGTTTGTTTTATAATCCCTAACTAGATTCTAACCCGCGATAAAGCGCATATAATTTTTCGATGAAAATATTATATAACGATTTTTTTTATTTGAAGTAAACTTTGGTATAAAATATGTAATCCGAAGTTCGAACCGAATCCAAATTGAAAAAAACTGATGTGTATATACCCAGTTGTAGACATATATAATTATTTTATATTAGTAAATAAAATTTAATTAATTAGTTATTTAAATTTAGTGTAATATGAATTGAATTAATTATTTTAAAAAACAATAGATTACTTATTTAGTTCCTTAATTTTAGGCTAATATATATATTTAATAATACTTAAGTTATGTAGAAGTAGAAATAATAGAAAATCTAAGTAATGGTCATACCTAGACTATTTGTAAGTAGATAAAAATAGGACTTTGTTTTAATATAGTAAATATTTTTATATTTCTTTTATCAGTTGAATATCTTAAGATTACCCCACATATGTTAAAAATGGTTTTTTCTAAAAACATCATTAATTATCTAATGATGATTCGCATCCAAAATAAATCACTTAGTTATCTAGTTCTAAAAATAAAAGAAGATATATTTTGTAACATTAACGTTTATATCTTCTGGTTTGTGTTATTCATATCGTTAGAATGCCATTTGATTAGTTAATTTCATAGTTATCACTCTCACATCAAATTTTATATTAGCTAATTACCAAATTACCCTTAATGAAATTATAAATTATACACAACCGTCAGTGCCAAAAAAAATTCTTAATTGATTTAATTAATTTTTTTTTTAATTTTTACAAAACCAAACATAGTAAAATAAAAAAATACCTATAAATTATATAATTTTTATGTGAAAAATTATTTTTATTTTTTCATATTTTATAAAATAACATAAATGAAAAAGGAAATATATATTGTACATAAAACATAATTTAATATATATATATATAAATGTTTTTAACCTAAAACTAAAACTTAAAACTAAAATAAATGCAACAAAAATAATCAATTTTTAACTTAAATAGGTTCAAAAATAGTTATTGTTCATTTTTAACAAATATACAAAACTCAATATACATAATGAGAAATTAGTTTCCTACGCCTTCACATTTATTCTTATGGTGATCAGTTACAAATTTAACTTTAATGAATTATAATTATACATAATTGTCATTACAAGTATTATATTATTATTTTTGCTTAATAAATTCTAATTGGGCTTTAAGTTTAGTTTCTGTTAACCAACATAAATAATAAAATGTAATATATATATATATATATATATATATAACTAATTAACTAATTGATGAAAATGGAAATATCTATAAGTTTAAATATATATATATATATAGATGTATATACATAAAAACATTCTCACAAAGTTAATATAGGTATTTATCTTTTAAAAGAAAATAACATTTTTCACCTAAAACGAAAATATATTCAACAAAAATTATTTGATTTCAACCTAATTAGAATAACAAAAACTAATCCTTTTTAACCTAATCATAATAAAAAATAGCTGTTGTTCATTTAAGACGAAAAATACTTATGAAAACTTTGATTCTTAAGGAGACGGTTAGGTGTACTAGTCTTTCATGTTGAGACCAGATTTGTTAAAACAGGATTTTGAGGTTGAACACAAAGGTGCAACTCAACATTTAAACGTTGAATTTCGAAGAGTTCGCGGGAACGTTTCTTGTTGTGATGACGTGGCAAGTTTGATGGTTGTAAGCTGAAGATAACAACAAAATAAGGAGATTACGTCAAAGAGTTTAAAGATAAGGATAAATCAAGTGGTTTTGAGTTTATCTAAATACAACTAGGATTAGGAACTCTATGAACTATATAAAGAGTTTTAGAAGTTGTTTTGTGTTTTTATGCTTTGTGAGTTCTAAAAACGTGGCTACAAAGTCTGTGAGAAAGAGAGATAGAACGTGAGTGTTTTTTATAGATTGTTTAGAAGATTAGAGATTGGTCAGTGACGATTCACGTGTGTGTGAAGGCGTGCAATTCTGATTGAACAGAAACAGGTGTTCTCTGTTTAAGAGATTTCTAATAAAACAATCTTGTTTGGAAGAAGTAACATTTCCTTTGATATACATCCTTGTTCTAGGTTCTACAATTGGTATCAGAGCAGGTCACCTCCTAGATTAGTTAATCTATACACAGGTTGAGATTCTGTGACGAACATGGATTCATCAAAGGAGCTACTGGTTTTTCAAAGAACTCTAATGCTAGATGAGAATAATTTTGGGCACTGGAAAGTTCGAATGAGACAACGACTCAAAGGGATTGACGACGATGTCTGGTCAGCTGTAGAACTTGGTTGGACAGAACCTACAATCAAGACCGGCGATGGTGAACTAGAGCCTAAACCGAAGGATAAGTGGACAGCTGCTGAAAAGTTAGGATCCAGATTCAACTCTAAAGCAATTTCTGAAATCTTCAATGCTATTGATTTAGATCAATTCAAGCTTGTTCAGGGTTGTGTATCAGCTAAAGAGGCATGGGATACATTGGTTGAATATTATGAAGGAACTGATGATGTTAAGAGAACAAGATTGGATTACTTAGCTTCTCAATTTGAGAATCTACGTATGTCTGCTGATGAATCAGTTACCAGTTTCAGCTAAAAACTGAGTTCCATTGCTACTGAAGCTTCTGTTCTAGGAAAGAGTTACAAGTAAAAGAAGCTAGTTAAGAAATTGATTCGTTGTTTACCTGAGAAGTTTTCATCCTACAAAGCTTTACTGAAAGTGGGTATGAACACTGATGAGATGAAATTTTCACAACTTATTGGTATTCTCAAAGCTGAGGAGATGGAGTCACCTATTAATCAACCTAAAGAGGTTAAAGATATTGCTTTCACTGTCAAGAAGGAAACAGATCAGTTACAAGCATTACACAAAAGTCTGAATCAGAAAATTGAGGATAGTGTTGGTTTGCTGGCTCAAAACTTTAAGGAGACACTAAGGCGATTTGAGAGTGGCCAAGGAAGAAGCTTTAATTCACATCGTGGCAGGAATCAAACGAGTAGGAGAAGTGATATTCAATACTATGAATGTGAAGATTTTGGACACTACAAATCAGATTGTCCTCTTACCAAACGCAAGGAGCTTAAATGTAGTGAGTGTAAGGGATGTGGACACATTAAAACAGAATGTCCCAATCTTCAGAAGAGAGTTGACAAAGCTTTATTAAGTTTCAGTGACACTGACTCTGATGAAGAGGCTAATGAAGATGGGATGCTCAATATGGTTTCACTAATTAGCAAAAAGGATGTGGACAACTCAGATTCTGATTCTGATGATGATGAAGAAGATATAGATCCAAAGGTGGAATATCGCAAGCTCTATGACAATTGGGTCAAACTAAGCAATGAGAATCTGAAATTGCTCAAGAATAAGGCGATGCTAGAAGCTCAGGTTAATATAATGGAGATGGAAAAACTTGTGACATCAAAGCTTGAAACGCTGATTTGTACAAGGTCGGATAGGTTGTTACACAAGAACATAGAAGCAGAACAGAATAATATACTTGAGCTAGAAGAAAAGATAAATAGACTGTCAGAACTTTTGTCGCAGGAAGAAGAAAAGAACAGAAGTCTTGAACATAGTTTAAGAGACAATCACAAAAGAATCAAGATGTTGAACACGGGAACAAAAGACTTGGACTCAATCTTGACAATGGGACAACCTGCAAAAGTTAACTGGGGGACTGGATACAAAGAAAACAGAGTAACAAATCAGGTAATCAATACTCAAAGTTCGAAAGGATTGACAAATTTTGTTCGTGCTGAGCCTGTTCGTGTTGATTCTATTCGTGTTGAGCCTATTCTTGCTCCTGAAACAAAAAGATATGGGCAACTTGCAACACAAACAAACAAAGTTGTTAACTCTGTAGGTGCAAAACCGTGTGCTGTTGTCAAAGCTCGAAATGAGGTTCAACAAGCACAAAGAACAGACAAAGTGGTTGAAGCTGTTAAGAATCAGAGGTTCATCAAAGTGTGTTACTCGTGTGGTAGAAGAGGACATGTTGTAAGATATTGTTATGAACGTATTAACAATATTAGACAAGCTTAGAAGCAGAACAATTGCTTCACTGAACCAAGATACTATGGAAAAGTTTGGATAGCTAAATCTGTTTTGTATTCAAAGGATGACAAAGACAGTAGTGAAGATGATTTTGAAGTAATTTGCAACTCAAATCAGTTGGAAAAAGTCCAGAAAAGTAAGGAAAAAGTCATGTTTGAGAATGGTGAAGAAGGGGAAAACTCAAAGTCTTTATTGTTTGCTTGTGATTTGTTCAACGAGGAAAAACGTAGTGCACATATCAAGAATGACTGTGAAGAAGAGTTCCATAACAATGCAGTCAAGAGTGCATCTCTACAATCTTCAGCTCTCAGGAGTACCACTTATGAAGCTTCAACGGAAATAGATGGAAGCATGTTGGTTGAGAAACCACATCACGTTTGAAAGAGGTACTCTGATCTGGTCTATGCTTTTATGTAAGTATGCACACAAGCAGGGAGAGAATTTTGAAGGATATGTAGTAATTGAGGAGGAGCACGACATTTGAGGAGGAGCACGACATCTGAAGAAGAGCACAACAATGGCTGGAATCGTTGCTTAGTATTGGTTCTTTTGTTGGCTATGAGTGCAAGTGGCTTGGTTGACATACTCACATAAAAAGGGGGAGATTGTTGAGACCAGATTTGTTAAAGCAGGATTTTGAGGTTGAACACAAAGGTGCAACTCAACACTTAAACGTTGAATTTCGAAGAGTTCGCGGGAACGTTTCTTGTTGTGATGACGTGGCAAGTTTGATGGTTGTAAGCTGAAGATAACAACAAAATAAGGAGATTACGTCAAAGAGTTTAAAGATAAGGATAAATCAAGTGGTTTTGAGTTTATCTAAATACAACTAGGATTAGGAACTCTATGAACTATATAAAGAGTTTTAGAAGTTGTTTTGTGTTTTTTATGCTTTGTGAGTTCTAAAAACGTGGCTACAAAGTCTGTGAGAAAGAGAGATAGAACGTGAGTGTTTTTTTATAGATTGTTTAGAAGATTAGAGATTGGTCAGTGACGATTCACGTGTGTGTGAAGGCGTGTAATTCTGATTGAACAGAAACAGGTGTTCTCTGTTTAAGAGATTTCTAATAAAACAATCTTGTTTGGAAGAAGTAACGTTTCCTTTGATATACATCCTTGTTCTAGGTTCTACATTTCATGCCCGGGATAATGAACAATTGCACTTTTTCATATCGGATATATTCAAAAACTCGGTTAGTGGGTTTGGAAAGAGACAATAGCAAACCCAAAAATTCTCTTTGTTATGTATGAAGATATGAGAGAGCAGCCTCAGAAGTGTGTTATGCAGAACACTGAGTTCTTGGGAGTTCCTTTCACACATAGATAGATAGAGGATGGAGTTTTGGAAGAGATCATAAAGTTGTGTAGTCTTGAGAATCTGGGTAAACCTGAAATTAATACAACAGAAAGCTAGTGAATGGTATAGAGACTAAGGCATATCTTAGAAACGGAGAGATATTTTGACTCCTTTACTACCAGAGAAGATATATAAGACTACTGGAGAGAAACTAGTGAGTTCTTTAAGATATATAAGATATTGTTTTTTTTACCTATTTAATGATCCTTTTTTTTCTTGAGGATTGTGACCGTGTTGTGAATTGTGATCTTGTGATGATGAACCAAACTGGCCTGACCTGTTTTGAATCTGTCTTTATTTATTAGATTTTTGATTTGATCTCTCATGGTCCATGAGCTATGGCCCCATCACAAGTTATCCCACAATGCATCAACAAGATAAAAACATATGCATAAAATATTATGTCGCTTATGATAGTAGAGCCGTGATTCTCTTTCTCTCTTGTTTTTTATTCTTTACATTTTATCCTTACGTGTGCTCTGCAAGTGAAATGATATGTTGAATAGTCCATCAAAGATTAAGACAAAAAAGATATATCCAATCCAAGAACAGTATTGCGATACTTACTTGTAGAGAAGGATATGTTGACTATTCCATCTAAGCACAGTAGTGCGCTTTTTATTTCTTGTAGAGCAAACTTCTCATGCAACGGAACATTCTTATTATAAAAAGCACACAAGCATTGCCCTCATAAAATGTAAAAAAACAAATCTCATAGTTTATAACACTTTCGAGATTGATCTATACTTTTAACAATGTCTTCATCATCATCAGCTGTTAATGCTTTCTTGGGAGATGAAGACCTGACACAAGAAACAAGAGATCTTATTTCTTCTCTTCCAAGCGAGAAAGGTTGGTTAGTTAGCCAGATGTATCAGTTCCCAAGGACGTTGGCACACACAAGCTCTGTTACAAGGACTCTTGTTGTGCCAAAAACACTTTGAAGCCAAAGATTCCGACATTGTCCTTGTCACCAATCCTAAATCAGGTACCACTTGGTTAAAAGCTCTTGTCTTTGCTCTCCTTAACCGACACAAGTTCCCAGTTTCTTCTGGTGATCATCCTCTTCTTGTTACCAACCCACACCTCCTCGTACCCTTCTTGGAAGGAGTTTACTACGAGTCTCCAGATTTCGATTTTTCCAAGTTGCCTTCTCCAAGACTCATGAACACGCACGTATCGCTTCTTTCCCTGCCAGAGTCCGTTAAGAGCTCGTCTTGTTTATTGTTGTAGGAACCCTAAGGACATGTTTGTGTCCTTATGGCATTTTGGGAAGAAACTTGCTCCTGAAGAAACCGCTGATTATCCTATTGAAAAAGCGGTTGAAGCGTTTTGTCAAGGGAAGTTTATAGGTGGACCCTTTTGGGATCATGTGCTGAAGTATTGGTATGCGAGCCTCGAGAATCCGAACAAGGTCTTGTTTGTTACTTATGAGGAGCTGAAGAAGCAGACCGGAGACATAATCAAAAGAATAGCTGAGTTCTTGGAATGTGGTTTTGTTGGTGAAGAAGATGTGAGAGGGATTGTGAAGTTGTGTAGCTTTGAGAGCTTAAGTAGTTTGGAAGTTAATAGAGAAGGGAAGTTGCCAAATGGAATGGAGACTAAAGCTTTCTTCAGAAAAGGAGATGTTGGAGGATGGGGAGATACTTTGAGTGAGTCCTTGGCAGAGGAAATAGATAGAACCATTGAAGAGAAGTTTCAAGGTTCTGGTCTAAAATTTTCTTGTTGAAATCAATCTTTGAGACTTTTTGTTATGTTTGTAATTTTTATTATGCTACTATGATGTTTTGTGTCAATCTTGTGAGTCTTGTTTTAGCTGTCCATGTTTTGTTGCTTAGTGTTGACCTGTTTTTGTATGAATAAAAAGGAAATCATGGGTTGTTTAATACTTCTTCGGTTTTTTAGTTGAATATTTTATGATTGTCTACATGAATTAAAAAACTTATATATCATTTTAATTAATCACAATTTATTTAATAAAAAAATCAAATTACTAAAAGATATTAAATTAAAATTTCTTACAAAATTGGAGATATCATATAATTCATAACAATTTTTTAATCTAGACGATAAACATTAAAACAAAAAAGTAAGATACAGCTGGTTAAATTCATATTTGTTCGTCGACAAAAAAATCGTTTTTGTTCATTGCCATGTTCTTTATTATTTTTGAAATCATAGCTTTTAACTCATATTTAAAAATAATTGTTTGAAATACAATATGTTAGTAGAATTTTTCAAAATATATTCAATCAAATATATTATATTTAGGTTTAGGGTTGTATTGTTTAAGTGTAGTATTTAAAGGGTGATTTTAGATTTACGTATCTTAGTGATCTAGCCCAATAAAGAGACTAAATCACTAAGATAAACGAGATTGCGAATCTATATGTTGAATCTTTAATTTAAATTTTTTTATCCGAAATAAACATAATTGAAAGATTTTTAAAAATCCTCCATGAAAGGAGAGACTGGTGGATGGAGAGACAGTTTGACTACTTTACTAGCAGAGGAGATAGATAAGACCACTAAAGAGAAACTAATTGGTTCTTCCCTTAGATTATCTTGTTAAGAATCTGCTTAAAACTTTTGTTTTATTTAATGAGCTTTTTCATTTAGGATTGTTGGGAACTTTTGATGATGGACCAAACTGGCCTGTGCTGTTTTGGATCATGTCTTGTTTCATTTGAGTTTTGAGTTGATCTTTCATAGTCCATGAGATTTTGGCCCATCACAAGTTATCCCACAATGCATCGACAAGACAACAAACAAGATAAAAACATTTGCCTAAAATATTATAGCGCTTATCTTTAACTATATTATAGTAGAACCGTGATACTCTCTCTCTTGTTTTTTCCTCTTTAAATATATTTCTACGTGCTCTTCAAGCATGTTGACTATTCCATCAAAGATTAGGACCAAAAGATAGATCTAAGAACACTATTGCGATGTTTACTTGTAGAGCAGGATATGTTGACTATTCCATCTAAGTACATTATTTCGCTATTTACTTGTAGACCAAACTTATCATTCAACACAACCTTTTTGTTATAAAAAGCACACCAAGTATAACTCCTCATATATGCAAAAAATAATCTCATAGTTTATAACATTTTTTCAAGATTAATCTATACTCTTAACAATGTCTTCATCATCATCAGCTGTTAATGCTTTCCTGGGAGATGAAGACCTGACACAAGAAACAAGAGATCTTATATCTTCTCTTCCAAGCGAGAAAGGTTGGTTAGTTAGCCAGATGTATCAGTTCCAAGGACGTTGGCACACACAAGCTCTGTTACAAGGACTCTTGTTGTGCCAAAAACACTTTGAAGCCAAAGATTCCGACATTGTCCTTGTCACCAATCCTAAATCAGGTACCACTTGGTTAAAAGCTCTTGTCTTTGCTCTCCTTAACCGACACAAGTTCCCAGTTTCTTCTGGTGATCATCCTCTTCTTGTTACCAACCCACACCTCCTCGTACCCTTCTTGGAAGGAGTTTACTACGAGTCTCCAAATTTCGATTTCTCCAAGTTGCCTTCTCCAAGACTCATGAACACGCACTTATCGCTTCTTTCCCTGCCAGAGTCCGTTAAGAGCTCGTCTTGTAAGATTGTGTATTGTTGTAGAAACCCTAAGGACATGTTTGTATCCTTATGGCATTTTGGGAAGAAAATTGCTCCTGAAGAAACCGCTAATTGTCCTATTGAAAAAGCTGTTGAAGCGTTTTGTCAAGGTAAGTTTATAGGTGGACCCTTTTGGGAACATGTGTTGGAGTATTGGTATGCAAGCCTGGAGAATCCGGACAAGGTCTTGTTTGTTACTTATGAGGATCTCAAGAAGCAGACCGGTGATTCGGTCAAGAGAATAGCTGAGTTCTTGGGATGTGGTTTTATTGGAGAAGAAGAAGTGAGAGAGATTGTGAAGTTGTGTAGCTTTGAGAGCTTAAGTAGTTTGGAAGTTAATAAAGAAGGGAATAAGTTGCCAAATGGAGTGGAGACTAAAGCTTTCTTCAGAAAAGGAGAGATTGGAGGATGGGGAGACACTTTGAGTGATTCCTTGGCAGAGGAAATAGATCGAACCATGGGAGAGAAGTTTCAAGGTTCTGGTCTGAAATTTTCTTGTTGAGTCAATCTTTGAGAGTTTTTGTGTGGTGTTTGTTATGCTTTAGGGATGTTTGTATTTTCAATCTTGTGAGTTTTGTTTTTGCTGTCTGTCTTGTTGTTTGTTGTTGTTGTTGTATGAATAAAATGAAATAATAATGGAAAATGATGGTTTGTTTAATAAGATATACAAGCTGGTTAAATTTGTTTCATGTCATGATTTTTTGTTATTTTGAAAATACGACTTTTAGGTCATCTCATGTTGTTCTCAATACAAGCACGGGAGGAAGAAAAAACAAAAAACAAAAGCATAAGATGAATTCATCATTGTGTGCATGTACTCAACACTTAGCTTGTCTATAAGCAAATATTACTTCAAGTGGTCACTACTGACTTGCGTGATCAAGATGCCCAAAGCAACAAACAAAAACGTGTATGTTGTATACTCAGAAAATACCAAAATAAAAAAAGCAAAGCAACGACAAGAAAATATAAAATTCACAAATGGCTTCGTCAGAAGATAAGATTATGTGGGTTGGTTGTGTGTGTGGCTTAGGAATCATCCATGATTGAAACGCGTACAAGCCAAGCCCCCTTAACACTTTGCTTCTATGTGAAACATATCTAAGATTGTCCAAAGCATCAAAGATTGTTGACTCAATCTTTGAGACTTTTTGTTGTGTTTATGTTATATGCTGTAATGATGTTTTTAAAAATCTTATGAGTTGTTTATACTGTCTATGTTTTGGTGTTTGTTGTCATACGAATAAAAAAAAAGAACAAGATTTAATACTACTTCCGTTTTTTATGAGTTGAACATTTTCAGATTGTTCACCTATATTAAGTATGTACTTTTTAAAACAAAACATCATCACTTATTTAATTAATTATAAATTAGTTAAAATAAATATTAAAATATTATAAATTATACTAGAAAATTATAAATATTATCTATTTTGAAATATACTTTTCATCTAAACCGATAAACATAAAAACATAATGAGTATAATATATATGGTTAAATTTGTATTGCTCAAGTTTTTTTTCTTAATACAGCTTAACTAGGTGTTTTGCCCGCGTAAAAGAATTAGCCCTCACTTATTATTAATAAGCATAAACTACAATAAAACAACTAAACAAGAAACTTGAATGTGTCGAGAAACCTTCATGACAAAGTCAGACATATGAAATTTTTCACATATAGTGACGTTGAAGGCACCTTCACCTTCAAAAAAAAAAGACCAAGTGATCTTGATTGCATCTACGAGACAGGTGATAGACTCCTTATGAAATTGTGTACCAATGGTAAGACGTGGCGTAGTTGTCGATAGTTAAACTGATGAGTCAGATAGGGATCTTCAGCGAGTCTCAGTGGCAGAAGTAGTAGCAGACAAGAAAAATCTATAAAAAAAAACTCCAAAGTAAGGATCTGGAGAGCCATATTCGAAGAGGATAAGCAGACTGTTTCAACTTACAACATAAAAATGTATCAGAAGAGAGCCGCCAGAGTGAAAAGAATTGAAGGCTGAAGCAATAAATTAGAAAAGAAAAAGGTGAAGATGATGATGTGGCATAGTAGGAAGGAGAAGAGTAAACAGAGAGTTTGATGCTGGCGTCCAAAGGTACCACAGTGTCAAGAAGCAAGTTCTTTAACCACTCCTCGCTAGTCGTGCCTAAGGTTATTAGGGCGACTGTTGATTTTGTTTGCAGCTCAAACCCTTATTGTTCATGTTGTTTACTCCCTCCGTTTATCAATAATTATTGTTTAAATTTTGCTATCGTATATGAAAGATTGATGTTTTTTTTAACTCATCATCAATTTCATATTAACCATATTTGGGAATACATGATTTCAGCACAATGGATTCAACCACACTTACAAACAAAGTACTCTAGTATCATTTAGCATCACTAGATTAGACCCTAAGCTACCCGAAATCAAACTTAGTATCACTTAGCATCATCACTAGCATTACAGACAAAAGATAGATGTTTTAGAGTATAATTAATGTATTTGTCTTTAAAACTAAAACATCAAATAAATAAAATGTAAAAACATGAGTAGTGAAACTTTATTAGTAAAATCAAAAAGTGATAAACAAAATAATCTATTTATTAATTTTTAATATGTGTGGAAATGGTAGAATATCAATCTTTTCATATACGAGGGAGTAGTATTTAGAGCATCTCCGTTAGTAAATCTGAGGTGAGCTTCACCACATATTTTTTTCGTTTACTTTTAAAAAAAAATTAATAATTGGACCAATAGCGAGCCGTCACGTGTTGTGGGGCCCGCGAAATAGTAGTGAACCGAGTTCATAGGGAAGGACTCTAGTGAGACAGGTTCATGATTTATGTGGGGTCCGCAATTATTTTATTAAATTTTTTTTTGGAAAATGGGAGAGATTGGGGAGTGAACCCCTAATGGGAGTGCTCTTATGTCATGTCATGTTGTTTTCAAGATAGGAACGGGAGAGAGAGAAAAACAAAACAAAAACATGTGTGGTTTAAGATGAGTTCACATGCATCTTAAAGACAAAGAGGGAAAAAAAAGATGAACTCACATGCATCTTAAAGACAAAGAGGGAAAAAAAAGATGAACTCACATGCATGTACTATAACACTTCCGCATCAATAAGCATACTCACTTCAAGTGAGTCACTTGCGTGATGAAGATGTCCAAAGAAACATGCAAAACAAAGACGTGTATGTTTTTCTATTCAGAAATAACAAAACAAAAATCAAAGCAACTTTGACAAGAAAATATAATCACAAATAGCTTCTTGAAAAGATAAGATTATGTGGGTTGGTAGTGTGTGTGGCTTAGGACATACCCATGGTTGAAACGTGTACAAGCCCCCTTAACACTTGTCTTGTCTACAGAACATACATAAATAGGTGAGACCGGATTGTCCAAAGCATCAAATCAAAAACTCTTTAATCTCCTTGTTTTCTTCATCACCTCTCTTTGTGTGCACACAAAAAGAAAAAGAAAAAGTATCACAATGGAGGCTTATCAAGAACCTCACCTACCAAACTACATGAAAGACGACAAAGTTAACCAAGAAACCAAGAACTTGATCTCTACTCTTCCTTCAGACAAAGATTTCATGGGTTACCCTCTCTACAACTACAAAGGTTGTTGGTACTATCCCAACACACTCCAAGCAGTTCTTGATGTACAAAAGCATTTCCGGCCACGAAACACCGATATAATCCTTGCTTCTTTGCCCAAAGGTGGTACCACTTGGCTCAAATCTCTTGCTTTCGCCCTTGTACATAGAGAAAAATACCAAGAAAATCCTCAAATTCATCCTTTGCTCTCACAAAACCCTCATGACCTTGTCCCATTTCTTGAGATTGAGCTATACGCTGGTAGCCAAACTCCGGATCTCACAAAGTTTCCTTCTCCTATGATCTATTCAACACACATGCACTTAAACACATTGCGTGAAGCCACCACAAAGTCTTCTTCCTCACCATGCAAAGTCGTGTACGTGTGCAGAGGTATCAAGGATACGTTTATCTCCGGTTGGCATTATAGAAACATGTTGCATCGCACCAAGATGGACCAAGCCACTTTTGAGCTCATGTTTGATGCATATTGTAAAGGAATTATCTTATATGGACCCTATTGGGAACATGTGTTGGGCTATTGGAAAGGGAGCTTGGAAGATGAAGATAACATTCTTTTTTTGAAGTATGAGGAAATCATTGAGGAGCCGCGTGTACAAGTCAAGAGACTCGCTGAGTTCTTGGATTGTCCATTCACTGAGGAAGAAGAAAAGAGTGGTTCGGTGGAGGAGATCTTGAAGTTGTGTAGTTTGCGTAACTTGAGCAATTTGGAGATTAATAAGAATGGGACAACGAGAATTGGTGTAGATTCTAATGCGTTCTTTAGGAAAGGTGAAGTTGGTGACTGGAAGAATCATCTCACTCCTCAAATGGCGAAAAATATGGATGAGATTGTTGAATGTAAACTACAAGGTTCTGGTTTGATATTTCAATAAGGTTGTGTTATGTTATGTCTTTTTTTTTGTTTTTGTACCTGACGACACATCAAATTTCAGCAAATAAGTTGTGTTGTGTTGTGTTGTGTTATATTATGTTCTTGGCTTTGAAATTTCATGTGTGGATAAATCTCAAAGTTATAGATTACATACTAGTAAAGGTGAAATAAATAAATAGATAGATCAAATAAATGTGTGTGTGATCCGCGGGGGACACAAAAATGATGTAAATCGTAAGTAAAAGACTGAAGTCGCATTCTTTAGTCACTTTCACGTAATCCCTAACCCCAGTTTTGGTTGGGCTAAGAGCAAGATTAATGGAAATTCCTTATTTGGGATTATTAATTTATAATTTGACATTTTATATATATATTTTTGGTTAAGAAACGTTTCTTGTATTTTTTATTTAAAAAACGTTTCTTAGTTTTTATTAGTTAAAAGTTAAGAATCGTATCTTAGTCGAAGTTAAGAATTCTACCTTAAAAAACTTCATTAATCATGGCTTAATGGACCGTGGCTCTCATAATTATATATTTTATGTAATAATTAAATTTTAATTTTCCGCAATAGTGCTTAAAAGGAAAAAAAGACCTATTTTGACATGAATTTTAAGCATTGTACTTTTTTCCCTATGTATTTCATACTAAGCAAAAACAAATTTCAAAAACAATTTTTGAATTTTATATATCATGCATTTTTATTCTTGGACTTTATAATAATAAACTATATTAAAATAAATATAATTCAAAAATATTATATAGATTTTCAAAATCGTGCTTATATATATAAGAAATTGTCAAAAAACACATTAATAACACAAAAAGTGGTATTTTTGAAAAGTGGTATTTTTGATAATTTCTCTTAATATGTTTGATAGTTTATATATATATATATATGATTTTGAAAATTTATGTAGTATTTTTGAATTTCTTTTATTTCAATATAAAATATCTACTATTTTAAAGTTTCGGAATGAAAAAATATGAGGTATAAAGTTTATATAGTATTTTGAAAATTTTATTTAGTAAAGTTTAGGTTGATTAGTAAAGTTTAGGTTGATTCATAACTATATTTTCCCGTGATTATAAAGTTATGTAACAATTTGATATACATCTTAATCGACGAACGTTTGGTCAAATTTGGAGGACACAAATATCAATTTATTGAAGTGTATGTTTTTGTTGTGGTGCTCTGTGGGTTCACACGTTAAGATTTGATGCTTGTCTGGAAAAGAATGGATAGAAATAGGAAAAGACAGAAGAATAAAGTCAGCAGAGAAAAAAAAAAACTCAAATAGGATCGATGGCCAATAATTAATTACAAAATTTCTCAACTCTGTTGCTTCATTATTTACTCCAAGATATTTTCTATCTAGACAAACTTTAAGAAATACAAACTATATTTTTTTAACTAAAAATATATTACTCTACCCGTTAAAACGAGAATTCAGAGTGTGACTACAAGGCTGATTAGAACAAAACATTCTAGAAACATTCAATTACAAAGTTCGTTTCGCCCGTCCACTTAATCCGACACGTTCCACTAGTCCGTTTTCGAAAATCTTAGAATACTGAATACTGCTCTCAACTTTTGACAAACTACGGCTATATGAGGTTCTCCTCGTTTCTTCGGATACTGGAAATATTTGTGCAATCTCCGGTGTAGCTAGCATCTAATAAACGTCTCAGAACCTATAATCACCACTCTACCGGAATACGCTCATGAGCTAAAGACGATGGGATTAGAACATAATCGATCTCTACTTTTAGGATTTGTATAAATATAAACAGTCAATTATGATCTTCTTTATATGATTTTTTCTCCTTTTCTCTAAATTTGTCATGTTACTTTTTTTATAATGCTTTTTATCGGTTAAATTTGATTTGATTCGTTATTCGTTTCGATTCGATCCGAATATTCCGGATATCTGTAAACTTTCGAAGCAAATCAAATATTAAAAATCAATATCCGTTGAAATCAAAGCAAATCACAAATATTAAAATTTTGAAAAGCGGATATCCGCTCCGATCCGGCAATATATAAATACATGTATATCTTGATTATATTTAAAGTTTTAAATGTATAAGTTAAATAATTATTATTCTAACATATGATTTGACAAATTATGCTCACATTATTACTTATATAAAAGTATTACATAAAAAAAAATTATGATAATTATAACTTTTTTTCTTAAGTTTTATGTTATTATAATTGTTAACTAAGTTTAAAATTTACAAAATATGTAGTTTATTTACTTCTTTTAATTTTTATTTTACATATCATGCAAACAAATTTGTATCGAATTTTACAGATTATTTGTATTAATCAAACGGATGAGATATCTGTAACTATTCGTAAATATCCGCAAATATCTACTTATTTTTCGGATATCCGTATTTTTTATGAAGCAAAGGAAATAAAAAAATAGTTATTCGTAGCATACGAATCAAATCACAAATAACTTCAAAACCCCGGATATCTGATCCATGCTCAGCCCTAGATGCATGATCCTTCTTTCTACACATCATTTGCATTTCTCCTCTCTCCCAAAAACTCGACCTTCTAAAACACACAACATTTTCCCCTTCTTATTGTTATATTAAAGTAAATATATATATCTGACTCACTTGGTGCAAGCATGCCAATGTATATGTTGTTGGTCTACGTGTTTTCTCGTGTAACAAAAACGAATACACGTGACGAAACAAAGAAACTAATCCACGTTAGCCTCTGAGCTTTCTTATAAAATTCTCGTTTGTCCTCCTTAATAACAATTTAACTCCTCGCTTAAGATTCGTTTATTCTCAAAACACACCATTTTCCACATCTTAAGAAAGCAAAGGTAAGAGATTCTCATGTCGATGTCTATTTCTGGAGCTATGCTTAGTGGGGTGGGCTCTTCATTATTGATCAACGGAGGCAAGAGAAGCGGTGGCGTAGGCGGTGGATCCATGAGTGTTGGCCGGAAGAATGCGACCATTACACCTCAGCGCAAGAAGCCATGGGTCCTAGCCGCCGTGAAAGGTGATGGCAAATCAAAGAACGACCCCAAATGGCTAGATGATGCCTCGTAAGTCTATATTATATTTTGGAGATCGAGTGACTAACTCTCGTATATATACCATAACATGAACCAATTGTAGAGGATGAAAATTCTGAATCATTAGGTGAATAAAGCTTATACTACTAAAATTTATTTTTAGAGGAGAGAATTTACACACATTATGATGTATTGACATGCTTTCACCTCAATTTTAGTTAGTTATTTAGAAGTCAACAAATTAAGTAAAAAAAATATTTCAGTTCAAAAAAAGGTAAAAAAAATATTCTCATGGTGAAGTTAACCTATGATATAAAATATTATTCATTGTAATAATTTTATTAAATTGTCACACACACACACACACACACACACACACATATATATATATATATGAATGTAATAATTTTGCTATAAAATGATGCATTCAGTGAAAGCATGTCAATGCATCATAATGTGTTGCTATAAACAGAATGTACATTTATATTATAGGCTATAAACGATCAGAATGTATATAGCCTATAATGTAAATTCTGTTCATTGTAATCATTTGGTTAAATTGTCACACTTAAATATATAAAATTATTACAACATATATTAGACAGAAAGCTGGCGAGTTCGTGAAGGACATGGGGAGTGAAGTGGGGCACGTGACTGCTCAGAAAGGACAAGAAGTTAAAGACCATATGGAGAGTGCAAGAAACTATATTGTTGAGAAAGCTGGTGAAGCGATGGACACGGTGGCTGAAAATGCTAGGAAAGCTTCGGAGTTTGTGTCGGATAAAGGCAAAGAGACCAAGGAAGAAACTGTTTTAATAACGGAAAAAGCTAAAGACTTCATTGCTGAAAAAGCTGGTGAAGCCAAAGATTCGGCGACGGATATGCGCAATAAAACGACTAAGTACGTTGGAGATAAAGCAGCACAGGCTAAAGACGCAATATTTCCTCCTAAAAATGAAGAATAACTTCGTACTCGTTCTCGTATATGTGTGTTTGGAACCCTAAGTATATCAAGAACTTCGACGCAGTATTCTCAAAAGTTTTTTTTACTTTGTGACTAGTGATGAGATATACATACTATATGTACTGAATAATCAGTGGTTAATTATTCAAGCTAAGTGCTAATATTTAATTAATGTATACTTATAAACTATATGCCATTCATTAAGTTACAGAAATACAGTGGTTTTAATCTGGCTAATTAAGGTGCATGTGTGTCAAATTAACCACTAGACCACCAATGATTTAGAGACAAAACCGACGTTATGTTAGTGCTATTACAATAGTTTTTGTTAATAACATTGTATGTCACTTTAATTTGTAAGTGCAACTTTCGATGTGTATGACAAGTTTTGAAATATTCTTTTTGAATGAATATTAAATTAATTCAAACCAGAAAAAAAACTTCTTACATCATGTGTTACTTGTATCTTATGGTTTTTGCTGAGAAAAAAATTACATATGAAACTAAAACATATGAAATTAAATATGCTAACCTCATCGGTATGAGAACCATGTTTCTATGACCTTCACATACGACAATGCCCCCAACTGCTGCAGGCTAGACAACTGAGTTCCGACCTGTTTATCTATTAACTTGATCAAGGTCAGCGGTGTACGAGAGTCTTCCCCATGTCTTCTTCGGTTTCTTTCAGACCAGATAGCGAATAAAACAGCCTGAAACACATATCGCAAAAGGAATCGTTGCACCTTTCCTCTGTTTTGATCTGTGAGACGGTCAATAATCTCATCCCACTCATTGGTAAACTAAGGAACTAACAACTTATGAGTTAGATTCTTCCACATTTCCTCTAAGTAGATGCACTTATAGAAGAGATGATTGCGTGTTTCGTTTGGTTCCGGACATAGCGTACAAAAAAATGATCCTCCTGAGTTCCAACGTAGCATTCTATCACCAGTGGAAAGTCTATTTTGATAGCAACTCAAGCTGTAAAAGAGTATTTTGGGTGTGATAAGGGGACCAAACCCCTTTATACCAATCGACCTCAGCACTATGTATGCGTGTGAGCTCCCCTGTATCTTTTGAGCATATTTCAACAACGTCGAAGAATAAAAATTCAATCTGATGAGCCCTACAAACACCAACAAAATGTTTACAAGACAATATGGTTTGACCCAATTTGGCATAGACTTTTTATCTATATGTGGTTTGTAGAATGCCAGATTAAGAAGTTCAAAAGCCAAAGGTTTCCTTAGTCTTCTTTACTTGGTATTTAACTAGTTAAACCAATGTCAAAAGTATGGTAAAAAAAACAATGTCAAAAGATTGATTTAAAAAAAAATGTCGAAAGATACTAAACTTAGAGAAAGACAATAATATACAACAAAACATATTTTTGCTAGCAAATATCACTATTCTTATGTTGAGTTGTTCAGAAAATCAAGTTCTAACTTCTTTTAAATATACCTCCAAAATGGTTTTCACCGTTTGGAGCATCTTCAAACACTACTCTATGTTTCACTCTTAAATAGAGTTTGGAATAAAAATATTCCGATCTTATTCTATAAACAAAGTAAAAGAGGTTTATTATATAAAAAGAAAAATTTATTTATTTTTGTTCATCATTCTACTATTAGAGTATAAGTAACTATATTATAGAATTACTCTATTTAAAAAAAAAATAGAATGGCCACTATAGATGATTAGAACCAGATCATTCACTCTATTAAGGCATGTGGAGCATTAGCTTCAGGCTACATACTATAAAAAAAAGCAGACTACAATTTCCAAACTTATTTGTAGATTAGATGGTTCACAAGAGATATGTGACTTCTTTAATGCTGGTTAGAACATGTAACATTCCGATCGCCCACGGCTAATGGGTCATCCACGCCCGTTCTTTCGGCCCATAGGCTCCATCTCATCCAATGGTCGTGCGTTAATTACGGAAGGTTTGAAAGTCTTATTTATTGATCATGCAATCATCACATGACTTTTCCTCGTGTTTTGGCATCATTCACACGGTATTGCGAATCACTTCCCGATAAGTCACTCATTTTTTGACTACTCCAACATAAACACGCATAACCCAAGAATTCTGAATGGATGTGTGACAAAAAAAAAGTAAATGTACTTTGATGACATATATAACCAAATAAATTTTCTTAAATGTTTTTCATATATCACAATTCAGAATGTTACATAATCATTCTTACGACCCTCACCGAAAAGATTAACCCTTTTAATTAGTCTTCGGTATTGTTTCTATTTTAAAGAGTGTTGTTCTTTTAAAATAGAGCACTAGGTATATTAGGAAGATGTGTATTTCTTATGCTTTATTAAAGGAGAGAATTGAAGAAAGAAGATCACGAGGAATGTAGAGTAGCATGCGGCCGGCATGGTCCATCCTTCTACGCATATTTCTTTCACTAAACTTAAACATTTGACCTGCTAAACAGCATGCTTTCCCCTTCTTTTAATATTCTATTACAACTTTTTTAAGTAGAAAACACTAATCAAACTCAACTACTGTTTTTTGTTCTATATTCATTCATTAAAGTATGTTTATTGGAGGCATTTCAACGGATTTGCGTGCGGGATTATGTCATTATGATATCTCAGTCATCTAAAAAAAATTATACAGACAACTCTTCACCTTATTATTGATCTTGAACACATTCTACAAGTATCTTACTATTCTATATTTCTATGTAGTATAAACACGAATTAAGATTGAATATATTTACTTAAGGAGTTCATTTATACACCAATTGATCTATATCAACTTTAGGTATTGTTCACGAATTTACATTTACACGAATCACGATGATTAAGAAAATTGAGACAATAATAAAACTTACCAATTTGATGGAGTGTGGCATCTGAAATATCTCTATAGATTCTTCTCCTTGTTATCTGCATATTTGTTCATGTTTTTGGTTTTACTTTTACCGGTACGCTTAGACTCAAATTCATTTCCAAAATCTATGGATTGCCTGAACACATGACACATTCGGCTCGGGGATCGTGACAAAAAGAAAAGATAACCCGGGGAAGGAGTTAATAAAAATCAATTATATAATATGAAAGGACCATACATATGGTGGTATAAAAAAAGTAGTTCCAATCACTCGTATTATCTCTTAATCTGTTGGTTTAAATATTTTAATTTTCAGATATGCTAATTAATATAATTTAAAATGGCTACATTTGTGTGTGTTTTTATATTTGTGATTATTTAAACTAATTTTGTCTTCTTTTGTAATCTTTTAAAGTATTTCTCATCTTTTTATATCAATTAAAATTTTCATTTAATGTACCAAGTCAATATTAAATTAGGGCATCTTTATTCCACAAACCCTTTTGTGGGATTCTTATTTTTATTTTTTTTTGTTTTTTTCTGCTTTTTTAAAAAAATAAAAAATAAATCAATAGCGAATCGTCACGTGTCAGTGGAACCTGCAAACAGTACAAGCAACATGTTCTTATTTAGCAACATTAAAAAATGTTTTTGGGTTTTCTGGTGGGCCCTACACAAAAAAATTGATACCCACCACCTAAAAAAACTCTAAGAGCCTTGGGATAATGGTGCTCTTAATTCCTTGTGGTGTAATAATTACTATACGACTTCCATCTTTTAGTATTTGTTCTAATACTAATCCTTTTTTTTGTCATCAATCCTAATCCCTTTTTTTTGTCATCAATCCTAATCCCTTATACTACCAAAATAATCAGTTTTAGTCATAATTGAAACCCTAATCAATCTTCGAAAAGATGGAATGTAACTAGTCAAAATCTCATCAATATGTTTAATCGAAATCCTAAAAAAAGTTATTCCCTCTGTTACAAAAAGATTTATCTTTTAGAATTTTTTTTTGTTTCTTAAATATATATATATATATATATATATATTAATGTATTTTTATTAACTGATAATTGTACATTTTTATTTGTAATAATATTAATTATGTTTATTATATGTCTATTGATTAAAAATTACGAAAAATACTTAAACAAAAGATATATTTATAATTTAAATTTAATATATTTTAATATGTGTGAAAATTCTAAAATATGCATCAATGTAAAGACAGAGAGAGTAGTAAGTAATTTGTTTCCTAATTAATTTTATTAATATGTATGAAAATTCTAAAACAGGCATCAATGTAAAGCACGGAGAGAGTAGTAAGTAATTTGTTACCCAATTCAGAGAAATGTCGTTATCTCGAAATCTACCATCATTCAAGAAAGAATCTCCCTAAACCGACCGGTTTACCAGACTAATCTCACCATGAAAACGAAGGGCGGCTGGCTAACATACGCCAAGTGTATTAATGAGTAGACTCCTTCTCATTGCCTCCTCATCACAATCACAATTTAACGCACAAAAATAAAAAGATTAATTGAATTTCGTTGGACTCTTTCTTCTTTCTTCGCAGGTTTTGAGGAGAATCTGTGTCAGACACAGAGCATACTGTTAAGTTATTTTCCCCTTTTAGATTTCACTAATTAATTAATTAATAAACAATCTCTTTCTTATTCTTATATATATAAATTTAACAAACTTTCTTCTGATCATTTTATTACTCTCTGGCAATTTTCAGTTGCGATCGTCTTCGTCTTCTTCCTCCAAAGATCTCTATCGATCGAATCAGATATGGGTTCGTTTACTTCTCTCTGTTTCTCGTTTCCGATTTGATGATTGATTGATCCAATTACGGCTCTGATGATTCGTTTCCGTATCTGGGTTTTGTTCAATTTTAGATCTTTTCATCATGGGTTAGTTAAAGTTTAGGTCTTTTCATCATGGGTTTGTTAAAGTTTAGGTTTTTCTATCATGGGTTCGTTTGTAATCGTGTTCTAGGGTTTAGTCTATCTTCGGATTTGATCGAATCTGTTGGTTTGATTTTGTTATTTTCAGATGTGTGTTTGAGCTATTCATATCACATGGATGATGAGATTGCTAAGTTTATCAGAAGAGTGAATCCGCCAAGGGTTGTGATTGATAACGAAGTCTGCAACAACGTTACTGTCATCAAGGTAACTTGTTCAGACATCTTACTAACGTGATTAGGTTTTGGTTTATGTGAAGAAAACGTTTTGATTTGTGGGTTTAGGTGGATAGTGCGAATAAACATGGGATTCTTCTGGAAGTTGTTCAAGTCTTGACTGATCTTAACCTCACTATCAAGAAAGCTTACATCTCCTCTGATGGTGGTTGGTTCATGGATGTCTTCAACGTTACTGACCATGATGGGAGCAAAGTCACTGATGAAATCGTTCTTGGATACATCCGTAAAGTAAGTAGAAAGCAATGAGCTTCTCCTTTTCCTTCTCCTTTTCCATTTGATGATGTGATTATTAACTCTCTTTGTGTTGGTGTGATTGTTTGTTGCAGTCTCTTGGCCCTGATGACTCTTCTTGCTACAGTCCAAGATCAACCATTGGTGTTAAACAATCTGTCGACTTCACTGTCATTGAGCTAACGGGAACCGACAGACCCGGTTTGTTGTCTGAGCTATGCGCTGTGCTAATGGACCTTCAATGCAATGTGGTCAACGCCGAGATCTGGACGCATAGAGCAAAAGCAGCGGCGGTTTTGCAAGTGACGGACGAGGAAACCTGCTCTGCAGTCACTGATCCGGAGAGGTTGTCCCAGATTAGGAAACTTCTTGGTTACGTGCTTACAGGTGGAAGCAGGAGCAGAAGATCACGTGAACCCAAAACCACGGTCTCTTCTTCTCTTGATGAGACTTACGCGGACCGTAAGCTTCATCAGTTGATGTTTGCTGATAGAGATTATGATGAATGGGAGGAGAATAGTGTTGGTGAAGAGGATAAAAGTGGGAGAGTGGTTCCAAATGTGGATGTCTCCAACTTGCATGATTTGGATTACTCAATTGTGATGATCAAATGTAAAGATAGACCAAAGCTTCTCTTTGATACCGTCTTTACCTTGACGGACATGAAGTATGTGGTTTCACATGCCAGCATTGATGCTGAAGGCCCTGAAGCTTATCAGGTATGCATATACATAATAACTCATCAGGCTCTCTGCAAAAGTGTCTTCAGTTTTAAGTTCTTGTCTTGATCCTTAGTTTGTCTTAATTGTTTCCAGGAATACTACATAAGACATACAGATGGATCTCCTGTGAAATCTGAGGCAGAAAGACAACGAGTGATCAAATGTCTTAAAGCAGCTATTCAAAGAAGAGTCTCTGAGGTAAACATTGTTGTGTTTTGCTTGAAGAAGAGTCGTCAGAATGTTGTGTGTATGTTGTGGCTTAACGTTTGGTTCTTGTTTCAATGTTTATAGGGCTTGAAGCTTGAGCTTTGCACTTCAGATAGAGTAGGGTTACTCTCGGATGTGACAAGGATCTTTCGTGAAAACAGTCTCACAGTTACTAGAGCAGAAGTGAAAACAAAAGGAGGGAAAGCTCTCAACACATTCTATGTGAAGGATGCTTCTGGTTATCAAGTTGATGCTAAGACCATAGATGCAATTAGGCAAGTCATTGGTCAGACAATACTCCAAGTGAAAGGAGGAAACACAGTCCTCAAGCCGAGTTCTCCAGAATCACAAACGGGGTTTCTGTTTGGTGTTTTCAAGTCGAGATCGTTCGTCAACTTCGGGTTGATCAGATCTTAAAGTTCTTGAAGGAAGTGTTCTTATCTCTGTAAATGACAGTAGTAGTAGTACATTGTGTGAATATGTAGATGAAGAAGCTCTTTTAGGACATCAAAGTCTAGGGCTTTTAAGTATATTCTTGTGTATAATCTCTGGTTTTACATTTGTGGATGTATATAAAAAATTGGATATTATTGGGGCAAATCACTTTCAATCATATTCAATAACTGCTGGTTTTAGTAATTTTACTCCCTCCATTTCATAGTTTTGAGAATTTTACTTGTTTCACGAGATAATAATTTTATGTTTCTAATACAACTTTTTGCTTGTTTAACTAACTTTTTTTACTTTTTTAAAAACGAAAGTTTACCTTTTTCTATTTTTTGTTAATTAAGAATAATTACTATTTATAACAAATTTACTCTTTTGAAATGATGATATGGAAACAGTTATTTTTGGTATTGCATATTTATTCTTAAAGTATGAGAAAAACTAAAATAATTTTTTTTGAACATAAGGAATATATAAGATTTACATTGACTAGTAGCTCTTGAAAGTTTAAACATCTTATTCAGAAGGCGTTAGTAAACAATACAATAATTTTAAGAAAATATCGATGGCATATTATAATACTAAGTACTAGACTTTTGGCAAGAAGTCAAAACCAAAATTGTGACATGATCATTGTGGATGGGTGTGCCACCCCTTTGACTATGACTTATTACGTGTCACTTGTTGTACCAATAACATTTTAACGATTTTATGTAACAAATGAGAAAAACTTTGCACCCACGAACTTAGTTTTTAATTGAACTTATTTGTTGCCAAATGTATATTTCCTACACGATCATCTACATATATATATTTTTGGACGGCAATACATGATACTTTTTTGCCTCTATAATAATGCAACCGGTCACAATACCAAAAGGGACACCAAATCTGAAAGGGCTCTACAAATCTGAGCCAGACTTAAAGAAAGCTAGAGATAAGAAAAAACACAACAAAACCAGCCAAACGAGAAACTAGATTGAGCAAGAAACCAAAAAGAGACACAAAAGATCAATTACATGAGGATCAAACGCAAAGAGACACAAATGTGGCAATATTGATATAACATACATCTACGTCAGTTAGGATCGTATAGATTTTGATAAATGGAAAAGTAGGGTTTGGGTCCATTTTCTAATATATCCACATATCTTATCTATTAAATTATGATATCAGGAAATAGTCAAATGATGTAATGGTATAAAATTTATGTGGTTTCCTTAATTATATTCCCTATTAATTCAGTTATTTGATAAAATTATATACTGATATAAAATAAGTAAGTATAGTGATGATTGCCTGATTGAGTGGTTGGTGACATATGGCGTATGCCAAGGAGATAATATAACCATTTCAAAACAAAGCTTTACCTATCCAATTGTTCATATTTTTGTGAAGTTAGACATAAACACTTAATAGAAGTATAACTCAAAAAAAAAAAAAACACTTAATAGAAGTATAACTAGTCTAATAAACCAAAAAGAAACTAAATTTTGGGTTGCGGAACCCTCAGACTATTTATTAATGGGGTTAGGTAATTCATCAAACTAATAGGAGTAATAAAAATGATAAAAACAATTTTTCATTGCAATAAATTCCATTTTGTATATATTCATTTTTATTAGTACATAAAATATGTATGAACTTAAGGAAATAACTAAACCATTTGGATTCCCACGACGTCTCCTCGTCTCTCAAATACTACTCAGTCAAGAGTCTCCAAAATTTGCTTAGAAACTCGAAAAGATGTTTTGGTGTATCTATTCCACTAGTAAAAAAAAAGGTTATAGCCACTGTCATTTTTCGTAGCTATGAGCGAAATTTCGTAGCTATATGAATTTTTGCTACGAGAATGCTATGAAAATCGGATCGTAGCTATACGATCGTAGCAAAAATTGATCGTGTCAAAAATCGTAGCAAGTTGCTACGAATATTTCGTGGCAAAATATGCTACGTTATGCTACAAACAATTCGTTGCTATTTAAGCTACAAAATGAATCGTAGCTAAATCGTGTGTTTTAAAAAAAAAGTAAAAAAAAACAAAAATCAATAAATAAATATAAATTATGAAATAGAAAAAAAATTCTTCATTAAATTATAAAATATACAGAAAACAATTATGAATATATAAATATATATATTATACATATATATACACAGAAATACTAACACCGTCTGAACAACCGGCTCCGTCACCGGCTCCGTCACCGGCTCCGCCACAGACGCGTCATGCCTCCTCTGCCATCACGCCTCCTCCGCCGTCACGCTTCTTCTGCTTCCTCACCGTAGCTTCTTCTTCTTCTTCTTCAACCTTCAAGCGGGCTATGCTCACGAGCCACCACATCTGCTACCTCCTCCTCCATCAATCTCCTCTGCCTCCTCCATCTTCCTTTACCAAAAAAAAATCAGATTCAACACACATAAGAGAGAGTGAGAGAGAGAGACGCTACTGGTGGTGGTGGTGGTGAAGATGGCGGAGGAGCAAAGATAACTAAAAAGAAGAGAATAGATCCGACCAAAGGGAAAAAAAGAAAGAAGAAGCTCTGATTTTGACCCAAAAAAAAGAAAAAAAGAAAGAAGAAGCTTTGAGATGGTTGTCGAAGAAGAAAGAAGAAAGTGACTCGAGAGAGAGGTCTTGGAAAGAGAGAATAAGCACAAAAAGATGAATCTGGACCATTGATTAGATTTAATCAATGGTCAATAGTAGCAATCCTCACACCATTGTTTTAGCCAATAAAAAATTAGAGATGCTTATTAGTTATATTTAATTTACTTTAGTTTTAATATATAGGGAAGACATAAATTGTTTTATTTCAGTTTTAAATAAAATACACTTGGTGTTCAAAAAAGAAGAAGATAAAGTATACATTTGAGTTATATATAGTTTATGGTTTATTGAAATTAGTATAAATTTAGATTTATTTTGGAGTATTGGGTTAGGTTTGAAATTTAAAGTTTGGGGTATAGTATTTGGGATTCTATGTTTAGAGTGTATGGTAAGGATTGAGATTAAGTTTTAAAATTTTTTATATTTAATGTTTAGGATAGATTTTTAAGTTCAAGATTTAAAGCTACAATAATAAAAGATTAGGGTTTAAAGTTGATATATATGGTTATAACTAAAGGCTTAAGGGTTTGAGTTAGAGATTATAGAGCGTTTGTTTAGGTTTAAGATTTTAAACCTTAGAATTAGAGAAACTATTTTATTTTAATTTTAGATAAAGTTTACATGTAAACATTTTAAACATTTGAATAAATAACTAATAGTTATAATTTGAACATTGTCTATTTATTTTAGATAATTAATTTATTTAAGGATTATGTTTATGATTTAGGGTATAGAGTGTAGTTTAAGTTTAATATTTAAGTTTAAAGTTTGAAAATATTAGTTTTGGTGTTTAATTTATTATTTAGGGTATAATGTTTAGGTTAAGAGTATGGTTTGGAATATAGTTTTTGAGGTTAGATTTAAGATTTGAGAGAAAATTTTGAAAAAGATTAAATTTAAAATTTAAAATGAAATTTAAAGTTAAAATAAGTCTTTCTAGGTTTGTATTTAAAGTTTAGGGTTTTAAAAGTATACTTAGGGTTTAGGGTTTTAAAATTTCGTGGCTGTTTCATGTCAAAATCGTAGCTATTTTATGGTAGCAACGAAAGAATTTGTGGCAAAATCGTAGCAAAAGGATATTTTTTGTAAAGTAGCTACGATTATAACTACGATTTATTTCGTAGCAATATTGCTACGAAAAAATCGTATCAAAACGTAGCTATTGTTTGCCAAGTTTTATTTCGTAGCAATTTCGTAGCAATTTTGCTACGATTTACATACGAAAAGCTATGTTTTTTTTTCGTGGCTTTTCGTAGCTTTTTCGTAGCATTTTGAAATTTGCTACGAAATTTTCGTAGCAATTTCGTGGCTATGACCGAAATTTTTACTAGTGTTCTATTTAATACTATAGTCATGTAAATATAAACTCTCAATTATTCTTTACCCTTACTAGTCGTATTCCAATATTTTTTTAATCAATATACGATAGTAGTATAGTACTAAATAAATAAATAGAAATTTCCACGCCTCTTAAAAGACTCATTAAGTTGCATCTCTCTCGAAGAGTTTCTTGCTAAAATTCCTCTATAATCATTGAATTACAATTCAAAGATGGTCTGCAATCTCCTCCTAGAGTATTGAGCTTATCTTGTAAAATGTAGTAGTAAACTCAATTTTTGAACCCCAAGAAAAAAAATTAATATATATAACTCCCATGAACGAAAATTGTCATATGAAGTCGTTATTTTTATTGACAAGTTAATAAACTAGTCGAACTATCGTCTATGGATCCCCACATGCCTAAGAGAATATTTTTGCTAATGACTGTCGAACACAAATCTTTCAAAAATGCTTATGACCGATACGACGGTCGATACATAATATAAAATAAACTTCTGATTTGGTTTAACAAAAAAAACACCATTTAAGACAGTATATCTGTAGTTGACAATTAAAATCAAACATTTTATAAACTGACCATGTTATTTTCTTATAGTTACAGGTTAAAAGCTTCTTAGCTTATAATATAACTAGTTTATCTTAGAGAACACAAGAAGAAATATTAAAGTCTTTACATTCTTTTCTTTTTGTATGGAGAAGTCGTACTAGGCCAAGAACCAGAAGTCTTTTTGACGTTTCGTGGTGACCAAGTAACCTCCAATATTGTTACTTTTCTTCCTTGCTGCAATAGCCATACAACACTATTTATGCCTACAATACTCAACAACACCTCCTATTCCTCACTTTAAGCACCATTTCCAAGAAGCCCTGATGTCAAAAGGAGCTTTTTGAATTGATTCAGTTTCTCTGATTTGTAATTAAAAGCTTAAGTTCTTCAACGGATGAACTTGTTCATGAAATCTTAAGTTTCTCTCAGTTTGTGTTATAGCTGTCAAATAGAGTGGGCTAACTATGGGCCATCCATGACCAAATATAAATGAACTTAACTTAGTCATACCCATTTAGAACGTGAGCTATGATTAGATAATAGTCACCAGACTAATTAAATTGAATGATGTGAGTTTGGACTATATGGATATGGACCGTCCAATAACGTACAACAAATAAAGTTCTAAATTAAATTTGAGAAAAATAAGAGTTTTAAAAATTTAAAACCACCAAAACAACTATTTCCACCAAAACCATTAAACGATTTGCAAAAATCATTAAATAATATTTTATTTGCCAAAACTGTATAACATCTAATTTTCTATCAAAACCACAAAATTATTTTTTTCCGCCAAAATCTCAAATTTAATTTTTTTTTCGTCAAAATCAGAAAATCAAGTTTTTCTGTCAAAACCACAAAGACGGAATTTCTTGACAAATAAAGTTTATTAGTCAAGTCAAGTTTTCTCGTCAAATCAAGTTTTTTTCACCAAAATCGAAAAATTAATTTTTTTTCACCAAAACTGCAAAAATGAATTTTGTCAACAAAAATTAAGTTTTCTCGTCAAATCAAGTTTTTTCGTCGAAATCGCAAAATCGAGTTTCCACCAAACTCGAAAAACGATTTTTTTCACCAAAAACGCAAAAATCAATTTTTCCTACCAAACAAATCTTTGGCCAAAACCACAAAACAAATTTTCCGCAAAACGTAAAAACAATGTTTCACACAAAACCTTATTTTTCCACTAAAATTACATAACAAATTTTTTGAACAAAACCACATAATCTTGTTTTCCCGCCAAAACTAAAAAACAAGTTATGAAGTTTTGAATATTTAAACGCTCCATTTAGCAAATTTTGTATTGTAGTAGATTTTCTTATCTGGTGTGTAATGGATTTCATGGGTAACCAATATTAACATGTTCTTTCATGGGTATAATCCTTAATGAACATGGTCTTTAATGAATGCGGTCAATCTTTGTACACAAAGAAGAAATAGTCATCTGGACATGGATAAATAGACATGGGCTAACCTAACTGACAAGTCTAGCTTGTGTCTCATCTACATATATTTAACATGAGAAAACATATATAGTTGTTTTTTTAACGAGTAATAAAAACAGATAGTTGGGACTATAATTTTGTTTGGTTACGATTTGAGTCAGTCAAGTATAGAGGTCAGTGGAAGATGACCCAAAATCTTGAAGTGATGCAAAACTTCTAGACATATAAAATAAAAGTTTTTATGAAACAAAAAAAACAAAAGACTACAAAATATGAAACCATGATCAAAAAATAAACAAAAAGCAAAATCAAAACATAAATGACAATATTGCACCTAATACAACCCAAAACAAAATCTTTAGGTTCATTTACCTTCAAACCCCAAAGATATGTTCTCGCTTTGGATGTTCGTTGATGAAGGATCTAAATGGTTTACCTTCTAATTAGAGGTTTAAATGCAACTTTTGCGTAAATATATAAAGTAAATTATGTGTATTACCTTGACCTATGGGGTGTTTTGTGACATGGGGGAGAGTGAAATTATATCCATCATGAATATATTTTCTTAAGGCCCATTGAAATACAATTCTTCCTATCTATTTATCATCATATTATCAATACTATACGTTCTTATAGTTTATAGATATTCAAATATTCAAGACAATTAGTTGTTTTAATAATCTTTATCACAATCTTGTTACAACTGAAGAGTTGTTTTAGAATCAAACTCTTGAGGCATGCAATTGATTAAATGAATCATATTCTGGTCGTGAGAATGTTGTCTTATAATCACACAAAAATTTCTGTGATATTAAAAAAAAAGAAATATTGCTCCCACAATTTTTTGTATTTGAAGCTCAAAAATATTGTTATAATAATCTGGAGTGTGACCTTATAGCCCTTGATTATATATAACTGAGTTGGTAAATCATGAACTATGTTTCTCTTGAAAATATCAAATGACACAAAGCAATGATCTCTGATCTATAAACACACATACATATCCATATATGTATCATTGTTTCAGAGCATCCATCCAGGGAAGAATCCATTAATAACATTTTGTGATGTTGTTGCTGAGTTGCTTGCATTTGTGACACCAGGATTGTAGTGACTGTTTGATAAAAAAAACAAAAAATTGAGGATAAATCTTGCTGATCATAGAAGAAAATGAGTTCAATGGATTGTGTTATTATTGTTTCTATGATGAATACCTCATCTGTAATGCTACATTGCCCTGTAAAGGCCTGAAGAAACCATCTTCTTGACTCGGAGGGTTTGCTTGATAAGAGCTCATGCCTTGTTGTTGTTGTTGGTGATATTGTTGTTGTTGTTGGTGGGAATGTTCTGCAGCAGAAGAAGCTCCCCATATAGATTGAGTGAGGACTGCATTGCTTTCCTCTAACTGAGGTAGAAAGAGAGTGAGAGAGAACAATGTTATCAGGGATCTCAAAGGGATTCAAATTTCTTGCCCTAGAAGATTAGATGGCATTACCTTTCTCCTAAGATCTCTGTTGGTCTCCAATAACATTTCCTCCTGTAAATTGGTGAATATGAGAGTGTGTTTTATTGAAATGATTGGAAACTGTGACTCTTTATATACCTTTGTTTTGAGGTCAGATAGTTGATCAAGCATTGAGCGGGCCTAGAAATGAAACAAACCAAGATTTGGTAAAGTTTTAAATGCTCTTAGGACCAAACAATCAACTATAAACTTGTCGATTTGTTGAAATTTTATATACCTTTCTTGATCTTATCTGCTTTAGTGATGCATCTACTTGATGTTCTAGCTGCTCAAGCTCATTCACTCCCATCCCAGCTATCTCCTCACCTAGCAAATGCCTAGAGAGAAAAAAAATATTCCACAAGAGTTATGTGACTGGAGTAAGCATCTACTTTTCAACATATGCGATGATTCAAGCTATGTGCCTTTGTGAATGTTGAAGGATCTCAACTCTTGATTTGAGCTTCAAGTAGTCTTGGTACTTCTCCTGCCATTTAAAAGAAAATTAATTAAGGACAATTTTACAAGTTCAAATTCAGTCTTTTGATAATTCATATGTATATATAGAGGAAGAATATGCACCTGCAAGTCTTTAGCTGATTGATTTGGATCCATTGTTTCATAACTGTGTTTTCTATACTTCTCAACCGTCTTGGTCATACCACTAATTCATACAATCAATTTATCACTGATTGTTTTTTCCATATATCGGTCTCAAACTTTGAAATTCATTTGAGTAATATTTCAAAAGGGTAAACAAAAAAATCTTTAAAGCTTTGTAAAATGCATATCTTAAAAACCAACAACATCAGGATTGGTATCAGTCTCATTATGGGTTTGCAAGAAAAAGGGTTTTTAATTTGTTCCAAAAAGAAAAAAAATATTTGTATTGTGCAAAAGAAAATTATGGAACTGAGTAACATCACAGTTGTCTCTTTAACTTTAATATAATTACAAGTACTTAAGAAATACTAACTTAAAGAGTAGTCAAAATATATTGTTGTGTTTCTTTACCGCTTTGTGTGTATATCCAGAGGTCAATCCTTTGTCTCTTTGGAAATTTGGATCAACCCCTTCAAGATTCAATCTCTTGTGTAAACGCTTTCATTATAAATATACTATAGGGTATATAGGTTCTTTATACTAATCTCATGTACTTTTATTCAAACTCTCTAGCTTTAATCATCATCAAGACCATCTAAAACCCTGATAGTATGAGCATATTGTTAATTTAATCTCACTCTAGAAGCCAGATTTGTACGCTAAAACCCATAAGTCATAAAAGAAATTAAACCCTAATCATTTATTTCTAACAAAATCAAGAAAGACTCAAGCTATCATAATCCTGAAGAATCAAAACCCTAATTATCTGAAAAGAGAGGATTAAAGATTATGTTACCTAGGACTGCTGCAAAATTCGTAGAGCTTGCCACGGTTAGAGAAAATGAGAAGAGCAATCTCAGCATCACAAAGCACAGAAAGCTCATAAGCTTTCTTAAGCAGGCCATTCCTTCTCTTTGCAAAAGTTACTTGCCTGTTGATCTTGTTCTCTATCCTCTTCAATTCCACCTTCCCTCTTCCCATCCTTACAACTATTTTCTCTTTCTCTCTCACCAAGAAACGCACCAGTGATGAACTAAAGAAGGTTTATATATACACACACATAGATAAAGTATATATGAGTGAAATGGTTAGTGTAGATCTTGTCTCAAAAGGATTCTGGTTTTAAATCTAGGGCATGACCTCTCTTGTCCGGTACTCCGGTCACTGGTGGGTGGTGGAGGAGGACCTGATGGTAGTGGTTGCTGTGGTGGTGGGCCACCTTGTTCAGGTTCTTCTTTTGTTTGAATGATTTAAGATAATAGTTTTGTGTTGATTTTTGCAGATGCTAGCTAAGCCATTCTTGGCCAAATATAACCTTACACAACTTATATCCACCCCCATAAACTTTCCTTTAAAAAATATCATATATTCTAAATATAATATTTCGTGTACATGTCATTATTTTATTCTTACTTCTTTATCAGGGAATATATTTTTAGTTTTTTTTTTCTAAATCCTTTTTTGGCAGAAAATAAAAATTGATTCCTAGTACTTTTCCAAGGAGAGTTAAGATATCTCTCTCTCTTTCTAGTCCAACCAAAATGCTCCAACTTTTCTCTTTCAGCCTCCTCCATTCAATTTCAATTTCAAGATACAGAAATTTCTGCCATATATGTATATAAAGATTACTGTCATCAGATCTAGTCCCTAGTTTATTGTTATGCTCAAAAAAGAAATACATGAAAAATCTATATATAACCTATAAAGTATGCCTTAAATAGAGCATATCCACAAGTCCAAGTCCTATATATTAGTATTTCATAATCTTATAACTTATATTGTTCAGTTCAAAAAAAAAAACTTATATCAGAAATAATTAAATTAACGGTTTTTCAGGCATTGACACGTTTAGTTTGTGAAAAGAAATCTATAGTGCAAATATATGGTGTGTGTTTGTGAATAAAACTAAGAGAATGATAGGCTTTTGAAGTTTTTTCTTTTGCTCACTTGGCCTCTCTTGCCGACAGGTTCTTTAGTATGACAGCTACTTCACGATCGTTACAAACAGAGTTTGTCAAGTTTAAATGGTTAAATCTGATATAGTACTATCATCATCAGTAAAAAAAAAGAAGATCATACAGTACTACAGTATTAGGTAAGTTATTATTTATAATGAAACTTTTAATAATTATATTTCTCTCTTAGTATTTAGAGGTTTTTACCACGAAGAAATTTAGCTAATTATCTTTTTTGAGCATAGACTGATAGACATTTAGCTAATTATCTCTTTTATATATGTTAGATAGTGGAAAATATCATGGTTTGTTTTTGTGTCTAAGATTTCTGAATATATTGTCAGCAAGAACTATATAATACATTTATAAGGATATATGTTATCAAGATTAGAGGAGTTTCGTGTGCGGTTGTTCCCTTCTGAGGACTTATGTCCAATCAAAGTTTAATCTATTAACATAAAATACAGTAGAATCCAAGATAAATGAATACTAGCGTTTTATATGCTAAATTAATCACACTCGTTTGCATATCTAACACAACTCAAAGATGCTTGAAACAAGAATACATAACATTTATTCTGATTTATCTTGGCAAGATAAAGTAAACCTAAAGAGAATTTTTTATCAACAGTTTAGCTCTCAAATCCTAAGATATTCAACTTTTTCGTAGGATGCTTCTTGTCTTTTTTTTTTATAAGTAGGATAGGATGCTTCTTGTCAGGTACATTAATGAGTTTTCACTTATTTGGTCCTGTGATTATTTGCCATGACTAATTTTTTTTTCTCAGTTCTTCTCATGGCAGTTTATAATCATGATGATGAAGGTTGTTAATTTACTCATGTGATGTGTCTCAGACAACTTCTTTTTAACTTTGCTTGCTGACTCATATTTCACTTGGTACTTTAGTTACATCAATAGAAAATTAATTTTGCCCTTTTATGTCAGCTTATAATGATAACTATATATTGTATCGCTACTAATCTTCTTGATAGAAAACGATGTATATGCAGATCTTATACTGTCATTATACATATCATCATGTGTATCAGATCATTTATCTTCTGCGTACTCGTTATTCTCCACTATGCTTTTATGGTTCCAAATGGTCACCTTACAACATGTAACATATAGATATATCTTTTTTTTAATAGATACTTATGCTTTAGTTAACATCTAAAAAGAATAAATACCATAGAATACTGCAATGTAATATCTCATCTTTTGATATGGATAATTTTGGTAGATAACTCGGAGACTAAAACATTTGAGAAATGATCTCTAGTAAATACTTATAATATTTTTTCACAGTAAATTTCCATAAATTCTATTGCTATCGCAAAATTAATATTTTCTGCATAAAAAATATATTAAGTCTGGTTACGTACTGTTTACTAACTCTTGTTACATATCAACAACCACTTACCAGTTAATAAAAAACAAATAAAAGAATATATAGTTTCGTACGAATATATTCAATTATGACAACTAAAAACACGATTATTGTTACTGATAATTTATGTATTTATTACGGGTTGTACAATTCTCATTTTTTTCTTTTTTTTTCTTATTTTCTTATTGAACTTTTACAGTTCACTCTTCTTTTGGGAAGATAAAAAGATTGTTGATTGGTTTGACCAAAAAAAAATTTGTTGCTTGGATCTATCATTAAGCCTTTATTATTGTTTTGTAGACCAATATAACAAAAACCGTAGGTCATGTAA
>CAJHQP010003831.1:0-62141 GCA_905132765.1 Moricandia arvensis | reverse complement strand
ACCACCTCCATCCTTAGGAACCTCTTATGGGTTCTTTAGATTAATTTAAGAGTTAAAAAGATGATTTGAAAGCTTAAGAACCTTAGTTTGTGTTAAATAATTTTGTGACCTCCAATGGGAGAACCTCATAGGGGTTCTTAAATTTTTTTTTAAAGTTGAATGATTTAAAATAAAAACATACATAAAAGTTTTAATACAAATGACATGAAAGCATATTAGAAATAAAATACAAATCGTGAACGAGAAAAAAACGATTAGTTGAAATGTTGATTTGTTCCAAATTTTTGCCAGATATTCTCAACCAAATCATCTTTCAATTGTTGATGCATTGTTTTATCACGAACTCGATTTCGAATGCTCATCATATTGCCGAGATTTGAAGGCATATCTGTAGAATACGTGAAATCCACTTGTGAGCTTCGGTTTGAATCTGGTTGTGCGAAAACTGATACATCAAACTGAGTGTACCCATCTCGTTCGTCTTCTACGATCATATTATGTAGAATGATACAAGCTCTCATTATCTTTCCAATTTTTATTTTATCCCACAAAAGAGCTGGATTTTTTACTATGGCAAATCGAGCTTGCAAGACCCCAAAAGCACGCTCGACATCTTTACGCACAGCTTCTTGATGTGTAGCGAATAAGGATGCTTTCGGACCTTGCGGAAGTGGAATGGATTGGACAAAAGTAGCCCATTTTGGATAAATACCATCTGTCAGATAGTAAGCCAAATGGTACTCGTGTCCGTTGACAATGTAATTAACTTTTGGGGCACGACCTTGTAATACATCATCAAAAACCGGTGATCGATCAAGAATATTGATATCGTTTAATGTACCTGGAGGTCCGAAAAATGCATGCCATATCCAGAGATCTTGTGAAGCTACAGCCTCTAAAACAATGGTTGGCTTTCCTGATCCACGTGTATATTGACCTTTCCATGCGGTCGGACAATTCTTCCACTCCCAATGCATACAATCAATGCTTCCTATCATCCCGGGAAATCCGCGTATCTCTCCAATATCGAGGAGTCGTTGAAGATCTTCCGGCGTGGGTCTTCTTAGATACTCATCTCCAAATAAATTTATGATTCCTTCAACAAAATGTTCCAAGCATAAAAGCTCAGTGGTCTCACCAAGTCGGAGGTATTCGTCAACCGCATCAGCTGGACAACATATGCCATCATACGAATTGCTGCTGTTGCCTTTTGTAACGGGGAGTGACCGAACCTTCCAGTTGCATCTCTTCTTTGTTGAAAGTATGGAATTTCAACGGAGAGTCGATCAACAATACGCATGAACAAGGACTTGTTCATTCGAAAACGGCGTCGAAACATCTGGGAAGGATATGTTGCATCTTCACTAAAATAATCGTTCCATAACTGAAAGTGCCCTTGTTCTCTTTGTCTTTCAATGTAAGCTCGTTTTTTTTTTGATTTTGATGGTTCTTGACGCTCACCATGTTGAATGAGAAGATTGTCGAATTGTTGATCAAAAATTTGATCAAATCTTTAATCAATATCTTCAAAATTATTAGAAGAAGATGATGCCATAATATGAAGAATAATTATGAAAATAGGAGAAATGAGAAATGTGAAATTTTTGTTATGAATAAGGAGAAGAAGAATGTGTTGTGTCGTTGTTGGTTTGTTTCTCACAATCAATCTAAAAGCAGTCTCACATGTTTATAAAGACAAGTTGTATTTTGTTTGGTACAACTACAAATGTAAACGTGAAAGTTATTACAGAAATTGCATTTTGTTTGGTACAACAGTTATTACAGTAGCATATTTGTCTTCTTCTGCTCACATGTTGGTGACCTGCAATAAAAACAAAGAAGCAACACATCAACTACAGAAAACATCACGAGAAACACAAAACTAACCATTATCAATTATACAAAGAGCACGTTCTTGACTTCACCACAGTTAAGAGAGACATCAACATTCAACCAAAGAAAATTAACCATCTAAACCATAAAGACTCGATATTAAGCATAAAAGGCGCAGACTAACTTGCCATTCTACAAACCCAACATCTCAATTATTAGTTTGTTTTTCAATTCGATTTCTAGATCAGTGAGAGGCTCTGTTTTGGCAATGAGGCTATCAAGCAATTTTTGCTTGCTAAGCTTATCCTTCAGCATAAAATCCCTTTGTTTTATCTCCCATAAGCCCTGAAACTCCACTGCCTCTTCTGATTTTGTTGCCTTGCTTTTCCCTTTGGCCTTTGCCGCTTTGACTCCAACAGGCCTTGCTTCCTCCTCTCCTACCACAGAGGTCGATGACTGAGCAGACTGGTCATTCAACTTTCTTTTTTTTGAGCTTATCTTGTCTATAGTTTCAGAAGCTCCACACCATTTCTGATCATGGCGAAGCTCCAACCAGGCATGCTCCATAGTAAACTTGACTTTGTTATCGTTGAAGAAAAATTGCATGAGCCACTTTTAACACATCATCCTCGGACTGCCCACTTGATTTCTGTTTTGTTGCAGCATTGTAGCACCCTACGAACTTACACACACCCTCGTTGATCTTCCCCCACCTTTGTTTACAGTAGGGGTGGGCATTTTACCCGATACCCGAACCCGAACGGGTAATACCCGAACCCGAATGGATACCCGAAAATAACCGAACATAACTATACTTAACCTTATATTTCTAGTCTACATCTTTTATTTTATTTAAAATATTTATATTTATGTTACACAAACTTTAAAATCATACAATAAACATATAATTATGGACAAAATGATTTGATACTCACTTAAAATGTATGTCAAACTTTTTGTTTCATGTATTAACAAAAGTTACATTCAAATTTTAAAAACAATGACCAAATCAATGTCTTTTTATTTTTGACATGTATCTCCAAATCTATTTAATCATTCAATCTATTAAAAATAAAAACTTAGTTCAGTAAAAATTATATTCTTAAATACAAGAAACTTTAAAAATGATTTTTTTTTTAAAAGTCTAAATATCCGAACCCGACCCGAAATAACCGAACCCGAACTCAAAATACCCGAACCAGACCCGAACTACAAAAATACCCGAACGGGTTCTATAACCCTATACCGAAATACCCGAAAATCCGAAATACCCGACCCGAACCCGAACGGGTATCCGAACGCCCACCCCTAGTTTACAGTGACTAGCCTCCCTCTTTTCCAGTCCCGCAAGCTTTGGACTTGATGCTACATACGCTGCAATTCGCTTCCAAAATGCTATTGCTTTCTGCTCATTACCCACCACAGGATCTTTGGAAGTGTTCAACCAAGCACTGATGAGCACAGTGTCTTCAGTTGGTGACCACTTCCGTCTTGCTTTACGGTCAGAGACAGTGTGTTCTTCGTTTGTATCTTTGGCCCATTGTGTACCGAAGATAGAGGCATCAGAGGAAGAGAGGTCTACACTAGAGAACGATTTACAAAGGAGAAGGAGTTGTTTGCTTGTTGACTACTTAAGAGGTTTTGAAAGCTACCAGCTTGAGTAAAGGGATCCATAGAGGCGAAGGAGGAGAAGGAAGAGAAGAAGGAAGAGAAGGAAGAGAAGAAATGGAAGCTTTCGTGTTAACAGAGGAGAAGAAGGAGAAGAAATGAAAGCTTCAAATAACTGAGGAGAAGGAGATACGAATGAGTTGCTTGGTTTATCTAATTAAATAACAAAGTTAATGGCATTCAAAGTTAATGGTATTCAATGTATCTATAACTACAACTAAACCAACCGACCTAATCAAAGTTAATGGCATTGAAAGTTAATGGTATTTAATGTATCTATAACTACAACTAAACCAACCCACCTAATCAAAGTTAATGGCATTGAACTCATCTTTACCAAAACCTAAACCAACCAACCTAATCAAATTTATTGGCATTTAACTCATCTCTATCGAAACCTAAACCAACCAACCTAATCAATGTCTATTAAGCATTAAAGGGATTGTCTACTTACCTATAGACAAACGAGGTGAAAGATGAAAGCTTTGATGAAGTGTGGTCGGCTCTGTAGTATTTTGATTTGTTTTTTGCATCTCCATCGGTATATCTTTGATGGAGTGTGGTCGGCCATGCACATTAATAAGAAAAGTTAAAAGACTAAACAATGTTCCTGCAAAGTTTAGTTACATAAAATATGACTTTGTTCCTGAAACCAAATCAAAGTAAGGAAATGCTGAATGGGAGACATAGCAAGGTACACACCTTTCATTCGATGTAAGCAAATGTTAAGATGGAGCCAAATCCAACCAAATCGATGTAATAGGAATCTGCACAAGAACATCCCAATGTAAAGATGGAACCAAAACGATGTAATAAGAGAGACAAAGAGAGGATATTAACAGAGTTAACACAAACAGAGCAGATTAACATACTCAAAACATCTCATCATCAAACCAAAAAAAACGATTCTAATCCAAAGAATTCAAGTCATGGGAACAACAACAAAGAGTAAGACGAACTTATCTTGTCTATTGCATGCACGGAACTGGAGGAGAACTTCGATGAATCAAAATCATCTCCAGGCATCATCTCCGTTGGAGCTCACCAGCCACATATCCGACGACGGAGAGATTGACATCTCGTTCGACGACGGAGAGACCAACCGCGACGACGAAATCGATCCATAGAAACCTCTGTGGGAGATTTAGACAGAATCAACGATTTCGTTGAGAGAGAGCAAAGGAGAAGAAGACTTCGACAATATCGAAGAGAGAGAGAGATGAAACCGAAAAAAGAAGACCCCTTTTTTGTTCTCAAGTGTGAAAGCAACGGTCCAATGAGAAGCTGCCACCTATGGGGTTTTAACCATTTCTTAAACCTCTTCATTTGGCAGCGGTTCTATGTTAATTACTGATTATTGATTTATTTTTATCTCTTATTTCTTTAAGAACCCCCACTAAATCCTCCCAATGGAGCTGCTCTGATGGTTAAAGTTTTATGCACCCAAAATGGACGTGCGACAGGAGCTTTTGCTTTTGTTTGTTTTAACAATTAAATAGCATTGCCTTTATTTGTGGGGCGTGTATATAGTTAGGTATTCTTTATTATGCCTTTTCTCTTATGGTTGTTGATAATTTTATTTCATCACATGCAGATTTCATTATGATATTTTTTATAGTACATACAAATTATAATATTATATATATTCTTTAGAGAAATCTGACAACTTAACACTTATCTGTATTCCTATTTGTTGCTATCACTTATTAATGTTTTTTCTGTTTAAATCACTTATTTATGTTTTGAAAACGTGTTTCGTATTTAACATTTTCTCAAAGGTTACCTATACTTTAGTCCCTTCTTTGCACAACTGAAATCACAGCGACAAACCACTAACGATCAGTGCCGTGAAGGGTTTTAGGAGCCTAAGACAAGTTTTTAAAATAAACTTATTTACAACTATATTGAAAATAATTTTCTAATACTTTATATCATCTTCACCGAGTACACAAATCTAAAACTGTAAAAGAATAAGTTTATTATAAATATGTTATAATTATATCATATAGAAAAAAATAGTTGAATTCAGAAGAGAAGTTAGTCGAACTGTGGTGAAAAAGATTTTACAAAAAATCTAAATTACTAGAGTAGAAATTATTTAAATATTGGAACCCCAAATAAAATTATATTAATCGGAGGCCTAAGATAAATGTCTTTTTCGAAGACACTGTAAGCACAGTTCTGCTAACAATATACTACTAATTATGCAGCAGGTTACTGCATTTTAATTTTAATTAAGAAAAAAAAACTTTTCCAAAATACAACTGCTACTTTGACATTATATTGAACAACAAAAAACATAAAAGACACAAACTTTAATTTCACTCGAGTAGATAGAAACTGTGATAAATTAAACAACATAGATGTTGATGTTGTATGAACCTCCTCAGAAACCATCTATCACTTTTGAAATATCTATCCTTTGCCATCACAAGACTTGGAAGTTACTATATACGTGACAAGTAATACAGGAACATCAATCCCTTCTTTTGTTATCCTAGTGAATGAGGGGTTATGGTAAAAAAAAATATTTGGAAGTGGGTTCGTTGGATTTACTATATACGTGACAGGTAATACAGGAACATCAATCCCTTCTTTTGTTATCCTAGTGAATGAGGGGTTATGGTAAACAATGAGGTTGCATCTTTGGATTCGTTGGATTTAAATGTTTGTGTCAGTTTCTGAGTCTATGCAATATGGGGTCATGGGAACTTAATTTATGTCCACCCCACTCAAGGAATCTTCTGACAACCTCCTGTGAGAATTTAACAAAAGATGCAAGATATTGAATGATTAACGGTTTAAAAAGGCTGTGTAAAATGAGGTGGTAGAGGTCATGTGAATATATTGCTTGTAAAGTGTCATATTTGGGATATTTGCTGTCTTTATTATATGTCAAACATGTATGTTAAATTCCTTTTTTTTTAATTTTGAAACTATATGATCCTTTGACAAAGAAGTACTTTATGATCGTGAGTCATAGCTTGAAGTATTTTGTTATTTAATTTGAATAATTTTTATCCAAAACAAAAAAAACATTGGTGGAAATACGAAGTTAAATCCCATCGACACATCCTTTCGTGTCATATTCAGAGCTTGAAATTTAGGATACGAATTTGAAAACAATCTATGATTAACTTAAAATAAAATGAGTATAATTTTATCTTTTTTTGAAAGGGCTTTATAATGCCTCCTATCTGCATGGAACACCTTCTTCTTCCTATTCTTTTTTTTTCTTTTATAAACCTGGTTTACTAAATGCTCTTGATGAACCTTTGTTATTGTTGCAAAGCAAATATCTCGTTTAGAGTTTGTGTATTGATTATGTCAATAAATAAATTTACACTCACTCCGTTTTAAAGTAGATGTCGTTGTAGAGTAAAATTTTTGTTTCAAAATAAACGTCGTTTTATGATTTTAATGCAAAATTTATTAATTTTATATGCTATTTTATTTTCGATTGGTTGAAATGTGGTTATGTTTATAGGTAATGATGTTTTTATTTGGGAAATATGTAAAATTAAATATTTTTTTAATTTGTGTGTAAAAACCTAAAACGTCAAGTAAAATGAAACTGAAAGAATAATACTTTAGATAAGTATTTATATTAGCCTCAAAATTCAATTTTTCCCTCTGAAACACATTCGATCTCACTAAATGTACTTTTCATAATCTTAAAAGGCATATCATACCCCTAGGATCTTTGACTCTTGTAGCTCTCAGATATAGATCTTGATTACAAATTTACCTTATTTGTATTTGATAGCCAAATTCAGCCGGACTTTGACGAATATTTTGATCTTTTATTGCATATGAATTTAAGACAATTTTAGAATTAACAATTAAAATGATTTATTAACATAATATTGAACACTTGTTTGGGAACAACATAATACCCTTTCGTGGTAATATAAAATTGTCTAAGAGACCTTTGTTACAATTGGTTTATATATTACTCTTATTCGGGATTGGTTAATATGTTTTATTTTCGTTCTACACGGTTGTTAAAGCCTTAGGGCATGTTTATTGGTGGTCTCTTAACAGAGTTTCTTAACTTTTTTAAGAAACGTTTCTTAACTTTTAACTAAGAAAACTTAAGAACCGTCTCTTAAATAGGAGACTTAAGAGTCGTCTCTTAGCCAAATTTTTTTTTTAAAGTCAAATTATGTTAAGAACCTCACCTTAAGAGACTGGAGATAAACATGACCTTATAGGCCCAACATATTCTTTCATAGTATTAGTAATCTAATTAATATTTCATTCTCCATTTTAAAATATTTTTTCTTCTTTCCAGTAGAGCCTTCCAAAATATTGTATTTATTGCAATAAATAATTATATTTATTTTCTTATAGCATTTTAGTTTGTTTTATGTATACTCAAAAGTGATTACTGTTTCACTTTTAAAATTTTGTAATAATTATTTTCTAATTATAGTTATCAGATTTATGAAAATAATCTCTACAAAGTTATAATACATTTTCGACTTTTCTCAGCACTTATATACTATTTTCCATATGTTTATTAACTTCATCCTTTTAGTTTAGTTATTTCATTTAAAAACATATTAAATTTATTCTTATAAAATATAACTATGATTAAAATAAATTAAATAAAAAAATGCATTGAAAATATTAATTGTGTGTTTTACAGTTTTTATCTGTTTTTTTACTTTAATAATTTTTACGTATGATGTCGCCCCTTATCATAACTCTTCATCTGTAAGTTAGTAGCCGAGATGAGATGATTAAACACTTTAATAAGAAGATTGTTACGCGTTAAAGTAAAGATAGAAGCAAGAAAAAAAATCCAAGGTTCGTTATTGCAAGAGCCTTACTCACATATGCATGTATGCCTATTTTTTTTGTTATTTCTCTAAATGCATGCATGCATCTAGACATGTGTTCCATTTTGGTGATGTAAAGAATATGTTGAAAATCTGGTAAATTCATTTGTCAGATTTTTTAGTTAAAATTTCATTTATTAGATATTATCAAAACATATGAATAGACAAAGATCACAAGTGTCATCAGAATCCAGACATGTTTAATTACTGATTTTTATCTAAAAATCTGGTATTCAATGTATTAACCTAAAAATAAAAATTGTCATTAGCATATGAATGTATGTATACATGCATTTACAGCCGAATCAAAATATAATCTACTGTCCCAATATATTTGAGTAGTGGCTTGAGGAAGAAGAAGAAGAAGCAATGGCACATTACAGGGCGGGGTCAGAGGTAGAGAACGTGTTAAACGACAGAGACACTAGTCGCCGAGAGAAGGAGGAAGATGAAGATGAAGCCATGAGATGGGCGGCTCTAGAGCGTCTTCCTACGTACGACCGGGCCAGGAAGGCCATGCTGAGAGGGGTCACAGGTGGTTTCAAGGAGATTGACATTAAGGATCTTGGCTATGTGGAGAGAAGAGAGCTGTTTGATAGAGTGGTTGCAATGGATGACGATGATTGGCATGGATTCTATCTACGCAGGCTAAAGAGACGCACCGATAGGTAAATAACGTAAACAATAATTTTTTTTTCAAATATATTAATATATAAAATCTGTCCGAAAAATTGGGAATCAGATACGGTTACAAGTTCGTTTTGAACAAAATTATCGAAATTTGACTATTACAATTTTAGCTATAGTCAGATTTCGTTCAAAACTAGCTTGTAACCGTAAACAATAACTTAGTGACTATAATTTTATTAATTTTAACTTGTCTCAAAAAACAGAGTCGCTCTGAATCTCCCAACGATAGAAGTCAGATTTGAGAATGTGAACGTGACAACAGAAGCATTTGAAGGGAGCAGAGCTGTTCCCACAGTCATTAACTCATACGTTAGCGTTGCAAAAGTAAACATATCATTTCCTCTTTAGGTTTCTTGTGAAACAAGAAACGTCCAAGAAACCTATTTGCAAGGCCAGTTTCTACGACCTCTTACTGATCTCACCTATTCTTTTTGATATATGTTAGGGTGTTGCAACTAGAATCGGAGTTCTTCGGAGTAAAAAAACAACAATCTCCATTCTAAAAGATGTTAGTGGACTCATCAAACCTGGCAGGTCCATCAACTATTTATAGCTATTTGTTCTTTCATTAATCTGCCTTATAGGCCTCCACCACTTACACAAATTCTCATTTCTTTTGATCATCCTATAGGTTAACTCTACTTTTAGGACCACCAGGCTCTGGAAAGTCGACCCTACTCAAAGCATTGTCTGGAAAGATAGAAAGTGGACTAAAAGTAAATACATAGACACTAAAGAATGCTATGACTGGTTATATATATAATGTATTTGAAGCAATGATGATGACCTTGTGTTGTTTTGACTGGTTATAGTGTACAGGGAAAGTGACATACAATGGGCATGAAATGCATGAGTTTGTACCTGAAAGAACTGCCGCCTATATAAGCCAATACGATGTTCACATGCCAAAGCTAACAGTTCGTGAAACATTAAAGTTTTCCGCAAAATGTCAAGGAGTCGGCACACGCTACGGTATGAACCATTATCCTCTTTGTTCTACAAGAATCTCTCCAATTTTTTTTTTTCAAATCAAGAACATCTCTCCATGTTGTTTATTGACATGGATGGTTGAGAACAGATATGCTAGAGGAGTTATTGAGACGGGAGAAGGAATTGAATATCAAGCCAGATCCTTACCTAGATGCCCTTATGAAGGTACCATGAAAATTTATTAGCTAGAGAATTGTTAGAAGGGTTTTTATTTGTTAATGAATGGTGTTCTACATCGGTAGTTCGAAGAAATAGTTAACTAATATATAAAGAAGTTATATCAATCCACTTATCGGTAATTGGTTTTAAGTTGAAATCTCATGTTGAACCCGAATTTAACATGGAATCAAAGCCAGGTAAAACCCGATGTTGTTAGCCTACTTAGATGGTTGATCTTGGCTACCCATTTTAATTACTTAACCTTTTTTTTGCTGTGATCTTCTTTGCAGGCGTCGGTTATGAAAGAACACAAGGAGAATGTGGTTACAGATTATGTTTTAAAGTTATTAGGACTTGAGACGTGTGCTGATACGATAGTTGGAGACAATATGGAAAGAGGCATCTCTGGTGGGCAAAAGAAACGTGTAACGACCGGTACTAATATGGAAACCTAATAGTATTTTTATGTCAGAACTGAAACGTAAGTGTTCTTGTTGCGACTTAATTAGTGTTTTTGTGTGCAGGTGAGATGTTGGTCGGACCTGTCGGAGCTTTCTTCATGGACAACATATCAGATGGTTTAGATAGCTCCACGACGTTTCAGATTATCAAGTGCATCAAGCAAATGATCCAAGTTTTCGATAAAACCGCTCTTGTCTCTCTTCTCCAGCCTCCTCCAGAGACATTCGAGCTCTTCGATGATGTTATCATTCTTGGAGAAGGCCGTATCATTTACCAAGGACCTAGAGAAGACGTCCTTGGCTTCTTTGAGTCTATGGGGTTTAAGTGTCCTCAAAGAAAAGGAGTTGCTGATTACTTGCAAGAAGTGAGTTCTCTTTTAAACCTAATCTTTACTTAACTAGCGACATGCTGATCAAGATTCCAAACTTTTTCAACTAGATTTTATCAAGAAAAGATCAAGAACAATACTGGGCCAATCCAGAGGTGCCTTATCATTATATATCCGCAAAAAAGTTCGAGGAAGGGTTCAAAAGGTACCATCTCTGGACCACAATCAGTTCTGACCTAGCAACACCTTTTGATCGAGAGAAGAATCACCGAGCAGCCTTGACAAGAACTAGATACGGAGCTAGAAAGATGGACCTACTAAAGGCCTGCTTAGCAAGAGAACAGATTCTAATGAAAAGAAACTTTAGAATCTTTGGCCTCAAGTCATTTCAGCTCATTTTCAATGCAATCACGATAGCTATTGTGTTCTCAACACAAAGGGAATACCACAACACGATAGAGGATGGTATCATCTACATGGGAGCTATCTATTTAGAAGTACAAATGATTGTCTTCTCTGGCTTCTTTGAGCTTCCTATGACGATTGATAAGCTTCCCGTGTTCTACAAGCAACGTCGTTTCAGCTTTTATCCATCGTGGGCTTTCTCGTTGCCAGCTTCAGTCATCAACTTTCCTATCTCCTTTGTAGAAGTCTTGTTTGTGGTTTTTATAACTTATTACAGCATTGGATATGATCCAACCATCACCTCGTAAGCTTATCTCAACATTAGTTTTATCTAGGGTAATCTATATTATGTGTTGTATTAACTGTTTTTTTCTTTATTATTACAGGGTTTTAAAACATTACTTGATTCTAGCATTGTGTGGACAAATGTCGTATGGATTCTTTCGGTGTATCGCTGCAGTGACTAGGAACCATGTGGTTGCAAACACAATGGGATGTCTTGCTGTGATGTGGCTCATGACATTCAGTGGATATGTGTTATCTCGACGTAAGTTTTTGTTGTTATCACTTATCAGTAGTCATTTTCCACGTATGATCGATAAACTAAGTACTGATCAATTGTCTAATGACGCAGACCAAGTGCACAAATGGTTGACATGGGCGTATTGGACATCCCCATTTATGTATATTCAAACAGCTGTTTCGGTCAACGAGTTCCGCAGCAAGTCATGGAAAGATGTAAGTTCTTGGAAAAAAAAAACCTTTCTTGACTTGCAAGTTTCACATGAAAACAAAATGTTTATTATGTAGTGTACAATTTACAGGGACTTGGAGTTGCAATCTTGAAATCTCGAGGGTTTTTTGTAGAGACTTACTGGTATTGGATTGGACTTTTGGCATTGATCATAGCTACAATCTTGTCCAACATTGTTACATCTTTGTGTCTAGCTTTTCTTAAACGTGAGTGTCACTCATCACTTCCTCTTTCTGTATATTTGAATATTACATTGGTACCAGTTACATCCATGACATGTAATAACATTATACTCTTGTAGAATATGGAGTATCCAAGTCTGCGGTTTTACGAGATGAATGTGAAGAAACTGATAGCAATGCATATTCATGTAAAGTCTATAATATCTCTCACTTTTCATCTACTTTAAAAGTTTTTGTGATCCCAAACATAGCTTGAATTTTATAGGTGTGGCGACAAAGAGAACTTGCAACGACAAGAAACTGCGTATACCTTTCAAGCCTCTCTACATCACGTTCGAGAACATCATATATTCCGTTGATACTCCACACGTAAGTGTATATCATTTTCAGTAAGATTAGTGTGCTTGGGATAGAAACTAAAGAGTAGAGAAAATTTTGTAGGAGATGAAAAAGAGAGGGATCAAAGATGAGAAACTAGTGCTACTGAATGGACTAAGCGGTGCTTTTAGACCCGGTTGTCTCACTGCACTAATGGGCATGAGTGGAGCAGGCAAAACTACATTGATGGATGTTCTAGCTGGTCGCAAGAACACTGGTTACATTCAAGGAGACATCAATGTCTCTGGCTTTCCTAAAAAGCAAGACAGCTTTGCTCGTGTTTCAGGATATTGTGAACAGTTTGACATACACTCCCCTCTCTTAACAGTCTATGAATCCCTTGTTTACTCTGCATGGTTGAGATTACCTCCTGATATCGACGCAAGTACTCGAGAGGTTTGTTGCTTTTTAATCTATGATGATCAATACCATTTCAAGAAACTATATCTACTAATGATAGATTGTGCAGCTTTTCATTGAAGAGGTGATGGAGTTGATAGAATTAGAACCATTGAAGGATATGTTGGTTGGTTATGTTGGAATTAGCGGTCTTTCGACTGAGCAAAGAAAGAGAATGACAATAGCTGTAGAGCTTGTAGCCAATCCATCTATTCTTTTCATGGATGAGCCAACATCTGGCTTGGATGCAAGAGCTGCTGCTATTGTTATGAGGACTGTTAGAAACACTGTTGACACTGGAAGAACTGTTGTGTGCACCATTCATCAGCCTAGTATTGATATTTTTGAATCCTTTGATGAGGTAACTCTCTCACACTTATTTCGCTTTTGTTATGTTACTACTTTTACTTTTACTTATGCATATAAAGTTTTGTTTTGTTAGCTTTTCTTGTTGGCGAGAGGTGGAGAAGAGATCTATGTTGGTCCAATAGGCCACAATTCCTCAAAACTAATTGAATACTTTGAGGTAAGAAAGAAGAAGAAGTGAATCATCTACTCATTTGCAGGGCCGGATCTAAAATTTATGAGGTCAAGACAAATGTTTTATTCGACTATACACAGAACCGGTCCTGCTCATTTGATTCCTTACATTAACTTAATAAGATGTTTGTAGGGAATAAGAGGAGTAGTTAAGATCAAGGGAGGTTATAATCCAGCAACATGGGCACTTGAAGTAACAACAAGGGAACAAGAAGATGTTCTTGGTGTCAGATTTGCTCAAGAATACAAAAACTCAAACCTCTACAAGTAAGTTAAGTTACATACATAACCGTTCACAGATCCACAAAGTGAACTCACTAATGTTTCTTGTCTGGGGAGCACAGGAGAAACAAAGATCTAATTAAGGAACTAAACAAGGTTCCCCCTCATGCACAAGACATTCATTTCTCAACAAAGTACTCACAATCCTACCTCACACAGTTCCAAGCTTGCCTATGGAAGCTACACAAATCATATTGGAGAAACGTTCCTTACAATGCAGTGCGTCTTTGCTTCGCCGCCGCGGTTGGAATCTTGTATGGGATCATCTTCTGGAGCCTTGGCAAAAGAATGGGAACAAGAGAAGATATCTACAACAGTGTAGGTGCTATATCAATCGTTATAGGCTTCTTAGGCTCACAAAGTGCAGCCACGGTGCGTCCTGTGGCCATAGCTGAACGTACTGTCTTTTACCGAGAGACCGTTGCTGGAATGTACTCTGCTCTTCCTTATGCCTTCTCACAGGTATGTATAATACACACACTCACACTTACTTCATTTCTATATGTAATCCTACGTTTTGTTTTTGAAGGTGATAATTGAGATTCCATACACAATGGCTCAAGCTTGGATCTATTCAACTATTGTCTATGGGATGATTGGATATGAATGGACTGCTTCCAAGTTTTTGTTATACACATTCTTTACCTTCATGACCATTCTCTACTACATCTACACAGGCTTCATGCTCATTGCAGTAAGTCCTAATCAAGAAACCGCTGCGATACTCAATGGTATCATCTCCACAACGTTGAACGTCTTCTCAGGATTCACCATTCCTCGTCCTGTAAGTAACCAATGGAGATTCTTTCTAAACTTCATAACCAAAGATGCTTATAGTTAATATGATGTTTTGCAGAGAATGCCTGTGTGGTTGAGATGGTTCCCGTACGCTAGTCCAGCGTGGTGGGGGTTGTATGGATTGACTATATCTCAGTACGGAGATGTAGAGACGAGGCTTGATACTGGTGAGACGGTTACTGAGTTCATGAGAAACTATTATGGTTATGAACATGACTTCATGTGGGTGGTCTCACTTGTCCTCGTCGCTTTTTGTTTGCTCTTTGCCTTTATCTATGCTCTCTCGGTTAAGACTCTCAACTTTCAAAAGAGGTGAGGTTTTGTTGTGAACCTAAGTTGACCTTTCTTTCTCTACAAGTTATCTATGTATACCTCCATTGATCCGAGAGATGAGTAGTTTAAAGATTGATGTATACATATGAGAAACCATAAGAGACATTGGTGAACGTTATTCTTTGTAACTTTTTGATAGTTTTATTACACTTCCAAACTCCAAATTCTCAAATAAAAATGCAAAAGTGTATGAAACTCATACCTCAAGCTTAAGAAACTTAGTGATGACTCCCATCATTTCACCACCATGGAAACGACCAAGACACCCTCTTGCAGCTGCATTCTCATTCAACTCTGCAACTGAATCACCACCAATCGCTGTAGGAGTCTCCTTCCTCCCACCTTCTTCCTCTTCTCTGGTGACATCTTCACCACACTCCACAACCGTAGGAAGTGGAAAAGGTTCCAAAGACAGTCTCTAGTAGTGCTGATTCTCCTCCAACAGCACTCACAAACTCTCTTAACCGGCACATTGTGAATGGGACCGGCTCGAAGCTATTGTCTTCATACTCAACTGGAGTTGAATGATCACCGGTCACACACAAGTATACTGGTAATTAGTACAAGACTCAGCTTGCCATAGAAGTTTAGCGAGCTGACATATCCCTTATCCAAAGCCTCCAAGCCTTTAACTTTGAACATTGTTGCCTTATCATGACCTGCATCATCTATAGCCTTTATGTGAAGGAACCGAAGTCATATCCATCTGACCTTCCCGGTTTATGTCCGTCCTCTCCCGGGAAAAAGACATTAGGACAGGGGTTCAAAGGAGCTGAGAGTGCATTGGCTATAGCAACTGCTTTCGAAGTGAGAAGTGTCTGGTAATCTCCAGTGGCTCCTGGAGCTTCAAGAATGTCAATACCAAGTGACATACCAAGTCCTGCTATAATCTTTGTTGGTGCTACCATACACGGCCACAAACCATGCTTCTCTTCAAAAGGAGGAACTTTAATATACAAAAAAAAAAAAACCCGTTAAAGATAAGTACATGTACTGCTATTTGATTAACTAAACACACACAGACCTCAATTCAAATACCACAGCCTCGTAAAAGGACGAGGTTAGCGATGTTCTTGCCTTGTGCAAGTCTCTTTGCGTTAACCGGGTGTGAAACAAGAATGCGTGATATCTCCTTGGATAATTCGTTAACGACCTTAGTTATGTGGTTAGCTTCTTCTGATTTATCCAAAGGTTTAGCTTCAAGAAGCAAACGATTATCCTTCAAAGGGTCTGTTCCTGAGATATTCCCACTGAGCTTTGGCCCTTTTACCACCACTCCACATCTGTGTTCCGTCGCATATCTGAACAAAAAACAATCTTGGTTTACCACAAAAACCAAACCAAAACATCATAAAGAGACTTAGTAACAGAACAGTTAGCACTGACTCTCACTTCATACTCAGGGAAAGATGGAAGCTTCATTCCATCAAGAGCTGCACAAAGTATAGGCCCTTTTTCTTCGAAATGCCGGTCAGTTCTTCGGCTATCAACAATGCCAGATTCTTCATCCAACGTCGCAAAATTAGACTGCACAATATCAAACTCAGTGTTCTAAAAAATCGGTCTAGGCGGCGCCCACCTAGTCAAAAAATCGGCTCTGAACTTCAAACAGGATTTTTTTTTTTTAAATCGGTCTAGACGCTCGCGTAAACAATAATCTTCTATATGGAGCCTAACGCCTACCGATTTCTTAAAAATTTGATCAAACCTATAAAAACTGACAAAAGAATCTACAAGAGATGGAATAAAGATTCATCAACCACACCTTGAAAGCTATATCACCTGGTGACATAGCTAACCCTGCACCCTTTGACTCAAAGGCGCCACGTCCTCTGTAATACACTCTCGGATCATAACCCATCAGAGAGAGGTGAGCAGTGTCACTACCGCATCCCAATCCAACTTCCACTGGATCCATTAGACCATTATTTCCAGCTGATGCAATTGCGTCAAGATTAGGTATGTTTGCTGCTTGTAGAGGAGTTTTATAGCCTAAACCTCGGTATCGAGACATCTCCCAAAGTCATCTATCTGGACAAAAGCAACTCTCTTTTTGACTTCTCCATCACCTTGTTCCATCTCTGCTACCTTTTTATTGAATCCAACATCATAAAAAGACTCGATCTTCAGAACTAAACATCGTAAAGACTCAATCTTTAGCATTCAACATAACAAAGTCTTGATTTTTATTTTATTTTTGGTTTACAATATCTCAATCATCATGCAGAGATGAAACTAAGGTTTAGCGAGACGGATACACACAGAGACAGAGTTGTTTACAAAACTTAGGAAGCTAATTCAATAGGGAGTAATGTTTTACATGATCCGAAAGTTTCGTTACTTGAGAAAGAGAGAAGTGATCTTCAGAGAATGTAATTCTCTAGCATAGCATACATTGTGTTTCAGATTGCTTTTTGGCTTGTCTTAAGAATCTCTTTTACAGAAGAAAAGATTTTTAAATTAACCCAAACCGGATCAGACTTATAAAGTTGACCGGTTTAGATTGAACAAGCGTTCCAAAACTTGGTGACTAGGGGTTTTGATAATATGACATCTGATGGCCTTTTATTTTATTGGATCGCCAAGCTATGTGTGACATCTGGCTATCTTGTGGCATCCCCAGATGATATTTTGATTGTTGAATTATCAATCAAATATTTTTTCCTAAGCCCATCGTTTCATTGGGTCGTTAAGATACATAGACTTCATTGGATAAGTAAGCAGATATTTTTGCCTAAGCCCATCGTTTTATTGGGTCGCCAAGATATATAGACTTCGTCTCTGTGTTTCTTAGTATGATATTACATGGCTATATGAAATATTTATTTAACTTCACCAACAAATAATTACTGTATGATGCTATCTACAAACACACAATTTTTTTACCAAAAAAAAAACACACAAATTAAAACAATTACAAACCACTTTTGGAATACTTTTGCGATTAAATCCGTCAAATAAGAAGCCAGTAATATAATTTATACAGATATAAACCATGTTGCTTTGACCATTTAATCAATAAATTAATCAACATATGAACGTATTTTTGATAAACATCTGGCACCTCCACCTACCCCCGAAGATCAAGCATTTTCTCTGGAGGTTGCTCCGCAATGCACTTCCGGTGGGAACCCTCTTGGCCTTTCGCGGCATTCAAGCGGATCTTCAGTGTAAAAGATGTGGAGAACATGAATCCCTAACCCACTTATTTCTAAACTGCCCGTTCTCTTTCAATTTGTGGTCTTCGGCACCACTCACACCGCCACAAGTTGCACCCCACCCCGAGGACATCCGCGTTTGGTTGACCCAGATAGTGAACTCTAAACCCCTCCCTCCGCTAGGCCTCTGTACCTCGCCTTTAGCACCCTGGTTGCTCTGGAACCTCTGGACTGCTAGAAACAAATTGGTTTTTGAAGATAATGTGTTTCAGGTTGAAGATATTATCTCCAAAGCTATCACTGATGCTAAGGAATGGGAAACAGCTAACTCTAAGAAGACCAAGACGCAGGAGAGACCCACATCAGCAAGTGTCCTACCTTTCAAAGGCCCATCCTGCTGGACGGATGGAGCATGGCAGGAAACCTCCAGACAAGGAGGGATGGGATGGCTCATCAAGAACGAAAGAAATGAAGTTTTGGGCAGAGGCTCTTCAAGCAGGTCCTTTGTCTCCTCGGCCCTAATGGCCGAAGCCTTAGCCATCAAGGAAGCCCTAACCAAAGCCAAAGACTTCAATCTCCAGCGAATCCAAATCTTCTCGGACTCTCAGGTCTTTGTTTCTACCCTTCGATTAGGGTTGGATTTGAATGAGATTACAGGTATCCTCCATGAAATTAGGAACCTTGCTACTTTCTTCAGTCCTATTTTATTTCACTTTATCCCGCGTTTAGACAATCATCAAGCTGATACTTTAGCTAAAGCAGGTCTTGCACGTCTTGTGCGTTGTAAAACGTTTGTTTTGGATTATTAATGAAGTAGATGTTTGACAAAAAAAAAATGAACGTATTTTTGATGTATATAATACTCATCTTTAATCATATGCTTAACATTTGTATAGTGGCAAAGAAAGAAAGAAATAATAAAGTCAAACCGACAAATCAAAATGACTAGATTCATGTCAGTCTTGTTTTGCTTGTGATTTAAAATATCCTCGTTGTAGGGAATAACTTGCAGATGGGTGTGAAGTGCTCAAGTTGCGCCACTCATTCTCCACCAAACAATAGTTGACCTACGACCTAAACAAACGTTTTTATTATCTTTAAAATAATTGGTCGGCACTTGTTATAAGATATTTATTCTTTCGGGTTTGCTTGTTTGAAGATTTTGACGTTGTGATGTCTTCGGTTTTATTCAGTCGTGAAAATTTAATGTTAACCATGAACGTGCAAAAGTGAAAGTAAATTACTTAACCTAACTAACACTTCTTTTGTTAGTTTTTTTTCCACGAGTTTGTTTGAGTTCTGATGTTGACAAAGTTAGCTAAATCTCAAGACTAAACAGTTTTACCAAAGTTTCTAGGTGAAAGACCAAGACCATTTTTATCCTCGGTGTTCCAAATCCTAGCCTCTCTGTAAACTCGTTTAGATATTTTATCATATTCGTGATTTCTTTCATATAGTATATAACCTATTTGACTTGTAATTACTTTTTTGGATTTAAGTAGTAAATAGTCAACTCATCATGCATTACTCATACTATTTTATGGCGTCTAGATGAATATTTTTCTTATACACAAAAGTATATTCCAACTACGTCCATATAATACATATACGTTTGCGAAGTTGATATACAGTTCAAATTATAATGAAATGATATGTGGAATGCATATTTACAAAAGGTTAATGATTTTGGAAGTTTCCAACATTGTTGGCATCTACTCATTGTTGACTCATCACGATTAAATTAATTTGGCAGCTTATGGGCTGTCTTTTTCATTATTCTACAAACCTTCGGCATGTGGGTTTCGAAAGGACTCAACTTGTTTTTTTTTTTTTTTTTTGCTAAATTTCGAAAGGACTCAACTTGTTGCATTCACTATCCCCCCTATTAAAGTAAAAAGTACTACATAGTATAAATTTACACTAGGTCCCTCTCCCTAGTCACCATGAAAGATACTACACAACAGAAAAAAAAATGTATGAATAAAATCATAAATTAGTTTTAAAAATAGCTGTCAAAGATAAATATGAATAACTAGCTGTTAAATGTATGCGCTCTCTCTGGTTTTTTATTGTTTTCCTTTTGTAGTGAATATGGTTTGTGTTTATCTATTTATATAGATATTCACATATTTGTTATATAGTATACATTTTGTTTCTAATACCGTTTTCAACTCTCTAATGACGCATTCTCAAAAAAAAAAAAAACTCTCTAATGACGGACGAGGTGAAGCAGAGAGAAAGATAGTGATGATTCGCTGAAAAAGACGCATAAAAAACGAAATCCTGAACTTTTTAGTACCATCTTTTTAGCATTTGCGGATATAAATGTTTTCGAATTGATGGATATCGATAGTTTGATAAACGTATAAAAATATCTTTATAAGTTCATTTTAGAGCATGTTTAATGGAGGTAGCTTAGGAGGGTTGCTTATTTTTTTTTTCTTTTTTTTCTTTTGATTTTTTTTTTAAAAAAAAAATTAAAACGAACCATTCACGGACCGCCATGTGTCAGTGGGATCCGTGAACAGTGTAAGAACCATGCTAAATGGGTTGCTTATTTTGGCAACTTAAACTACCCTCTCTCTTCAAAATAAGCAACCCTCCCTCTAAGCAACTCTCCTAAGCAACCCCATTAAACATGATCTTAGTTGAGAATGATATAAATAACATTAACCTATAGCATAATACTTTGGTATGGTTTCTATTTTAGTTTGTTGTAGATTTTGATCTCAAATAAATCTCTAATTCAAAGAAAAGTTTTAATTGTTCTTTTATAGCCTTGGCTAATATTTGAATACGACTTGTAGATATGATATTAAAATTATACTTTAACCTTTATATCAATTATTTTGATTTGATTTGGTTGATCCAAACTGATTAGTTATTTTGAATAAAGGTATCTCAAGATAACAACAATGCATAATGCAGTCTGATCGATTTACACATCAAACTAAATTTAATTTTTGAAATCAACACCACCAAGGGCATTTACATACAGTTTGAACAAAAGAATTACAAATTAATTCTTCAATATTTATGTATGTTAACGTTGATACTCAAATTTATGCTTATAGATAGTATATATCATGTGAGGTACGTTGCTAGGTGATGCACTGGACTTGCTCTTGGTTTCCCCGGTAAGAACTATAACATTTCTGAATTCATATCCTAGCATTTGCAAGTATTTTATAATAACTTTTTAGTGAAATTAAAACTTTATATAACCTATAGTATATACATTGTTTTTTCTAATCTTTCAACAGAATTTCATACAGTAATCTAATAATATTACCCCATATATCATAATAGTTTGGTATGGTTTCAATTTTAGTTTGCGTAGATTTGGATATTTTTTCAAATAAAACTTTAGTTCAAAGAAAAGTTTTGATTTTTCTTTTATAGTTTGCTTCTGATTTGATATGATTAGTAAATATAAAAGTTATACTTTAACCTTTACATCAATTTTTGATGTGTCCATACTGATTAGTTATTTTGAGTAAAGGTGTCTCAAGATAACAAGAATGCATAATGCACTCTGATTTACACATCAAACATGAATGAAGGACTCAATTAACAAATAAAAGGACAACAAATTACCTTCACTGTACTTCATTTTCATTAGTATTATTTTTAGTTAACAAAAAATAAACGAATATTGCATGGAAGGTTGGGCTGGACCAATGAAAATGGCGGCTACAGCTGGGCAACTCTCGTGTCCAATGCTCACCTAAGAGCATCAGCAGCGGTAAAAGCTCTCAACCATCATTTCTCAATTTATTATATTGATATTTTAGTAAAAGAATTAAGTTTTATTTTTCTAAAATATTACACCACTAGAAACTTGACACATGTAGAATTAACTTTTTTTATTTGGTTGAAAGTCTCTCGTAAGAGGGACGTACCTCTTCTTCTTTCTTCTATTTTACCTTCTCTTTCTTCATTTATTACATTTTTAATATTTTTTAGTGATTAGAAATTGGGTGAGATACCCTAGCTGCTCGTGCTCTAACCTCTTTACTTCCTCACATGACCCTCTCACCTTCACCCTTTCCTCGAATCTAACGGCTCATATTACGCAATACATGAGCCGTAAACTTGGTAGCACTGCCATTTTGGGGGGGGCCAAAGTGGGTACCACTCTATTGCTTTTTGTTTCCTTTTGTTTTTGTAAAGATCTGCTTCTGTCAAAGATTCTCTATTATGTTTTTTAAAGGTACAAAAAATTCTCAAATTTTATACTTGTAGTTGTAACTTATCGCTATCTTTGGTTGGTTGGTTCCTCTTCACTATTGCCTCAAGTGGTTTGGGAATTTAAATTAAATTAAGTTATCATTTAGGATATAAAATTATCGTACTTTTGAGCTACTTTAGTAAGATTTTCGGTTTAATTATTTGGTGAGAAGGGCAAAATAAGAAGAACAAACAAGTAGTGAGAAAGAAAGAAAACACTATAAGAAAAAGTTGTATGTTTTCTGTAATTCAGACAAATAACATAATGTTATATGATTTATACTTGTGATATTGTGCTAAATAAATATGTTATTTAAAATAAAGAAAATTATTTACTTCAAATTTTATTTACAAATAAAATAGTAAAAGTTAATATTTTAGTGTATATTTTTACAAATAGAAGGAAAACATGGGTGAATCAAAATCGAGATTGTGCGTAAACCATTTTTACTTCAGTCTACTTTTATATACGGTACTTAAAAATTCAAATCTATTTTTAACTTTTTACTTTTATTAAGGAGAGAAAATTTCTGATTAATTCAAATTAGTGATCATTAAGATTCTAATTTAGAAAGTCAAAGATTCAAAGAACGAGTCCAGGTCCTTATGTTGTATCCGATTCACCATCCACTCATCCTTCACATCTTCCTCCACCGTCTCTCCAGAAACAGCTCATTTAATTTAGAAAATTCCTTTTTCAATTTTGAAATATTAAAGCTTATCACAATATATCAGTTAACTATTATCCGATGACTCATCTTATAGTCAGGTCCTTGCTGTCTGTGTCGTCCGTAATTATTATTTCTGTAAAATAAAAAAAAGATGCATATTTTCTCAGAAAATTACGGCGCAATCTTCTTCCTCTTACCTTTTTCCAAAAAAAAAAATATTTAAAGAATAGCTTTTTTTTTGTCAACAAAAATAGCTAATTTTTGTGGACCCAAATAAATAACGTAGCTTCTGGATTTTAGAATTGTATTGAATTTAATTTTATTCAGTTCCTCATATATAAAAAATATGTTAATATACACTACTAGTGGTTAATAATTATATATATATATTAACTTATTATGAGCAGAAACGTGTTTCGTTGTTTGGCAATAGCATTATTAACACGGAATACATGATTAAATATTAATTATGGTAGTATTTCTAGATTCTCCACTAAACCTTACTGTGCTTGCAAAATTATTTTAACTTAAAAAATCATTAAATCGTACCATAATATAGAAAACTCTGAAAGTTTCAATTCTTTTGTGAAGATGAGTAGATGACTTTTAGCCAAAAAAAAAGACGAGTAGATGACCCATCAGGTAGTATATGGTGCGATACCATACCCATAATGGTTTAGAAAATAATTAAGATTATGGTATTTTAAGATTCCTCCTAAAAACAGATTCCTCACAATACATGGTAGAATATTATTTGAGTTGAAAAATTAAAAGTAAATCTTCGAATTAGTCATAAGAAAATTCTAAAAAACTTTGGCTTTCTTTAAAGATGATCCCATTGTAATTTTAGATAATTAATTTTATCCCAATCCAATTAAGAATTGTACACATCGGCCATCTATATATACCAAACACCTAAAACGTGTATGTTTTATGTTCTTCTATAAATATATGTTTGCAGTAACAAAATAAAACACACAAACAAAAGCGTTGAGAGAAAAAAAGAAGGAGAGGAGAAAAAAGCGATAAATCCGAAAAGCCTAAGAAACATCAAAAGAGAGAATAAAACAATTTCTTTTTTTTGTTTCAAAAGGAAAATCTTTGAATTTTATGGCAACCCGTCTCCTCCGAACTAACTTTATCCGGCGTCCTTACCGTTTCTCCGCTTTAAACCCGGTGGGTCAACCCACCGTAACGGCCTCAACAGCCGTCGTCCCGGAGATACTCTCCTTCGGACAACAAGCACCAGAACCACCTCTCCACCACCCAAAACCTAACGAAGCTCACCATGACATTGATCTCTCCGACCAAGCCCGTCTCTTCTCCTCCATTCCCACGTCCGATCTCCTCCGCTCCACCGCCGTGTTGCATGCGGCGGCGATAGGGCCTATGGTGGATGTTGGAACGTGGGTCATGAGCTCTAAACTCATGGACACCGCTTTGACACGTGGTATGGTCCTTGGCCTTGTGAAAAGTACGTTTTATGACCACTTCTGCGCCGGTGAATCAGCCGCCGCGGCCGCCGAGCGCGTGAGGAGTGTTTATGAGGCTACGGGTCTTAAAGGTATGCTTGTGTACGGCGTGGAGCACGCCGATGATGCTGCCTCTTGTGATGAGAACATGCAACACTTCCTTCAAACCATTGAAGCTGCCAAATCATTACCAACATCACATGTAAGTAAAATCTTAACTCTATAGTTCCTCATGTGTTTTTCCTGATTGTTCTCTGTTCCTTTTCAGAATCCCTCTGTTTTTTCCGAAATTATTTTACATTATTAAATTCGTTTCAAAACATACAAAAAAAATCTACAATACCATATATTTCAATTTAATTATTATTAAAATAATGGAGAGGTAATTAACAAATTAGGGCAACTTGGTTCGACAACCAAATCTCCGTACCCTGACAAGTGCACTTACATAGAATATCATAAACGTGCATATTAATATCTATTCATATAAGAAAATAATTAATATATTGATTATATTACTGTTACGCGTTATTGAACTTTTGATAAGTAGCAAGTACACAGCCAACTTGCTTTTTTCTCAAAATGAAAATGACTTGTGTCTAATTATTTATTCTCAAATTAGTTTGTTTAATTCAAAATAATAAGTCACTATCTGACTAGATTTATGACGAGGTCCTAGTTGGAAGCCTGACCTTTCTAGGTTGACTAGATCTTTCCGACACTTTATGAATATTCTTCTTTTAACCAAATTTCCGGTTTGGTGCGGTTTATTTATTACCTTCGGTTTGGTTGTAACCCGTTATTTTTTTTTCTTTGACCTAACAGTTTAGCTCAGTGGTCGTGAAGATAACCGCGATATGTCCCATCAGTCTTCTAAAACGAGTGAGCGATTTACTACGATGGGAATACAAAACTCAAAACTTCAAACTCTCGTGGAAGCTCAAATCATTCCCGGTTTTCTCCGATTCAAGCCCTCTCTACCACACAAACTCAGAACCGGAACCTTTGACTCCCGAAGAAGAACGTGAGCTCGAAGCAGCCCACGTAAGGATCCAAGACATCTGTCGGAAATGCCAAGAGTCCAATGTACCTTTGCTGATCGATGCTGAAGACACAATCCTCCAACCAGCTATTGATTACATGGCTTATTCCTCAGCTATCATGTTCAACGCTGACAAAGACAGACCCATTGTTTACAACACCATCCAGGCCTACTTGAGAGACGCTGGTGAGAGGTTGCACTTGGCCGTACAAGAAGCCGAGAAACAAGGTGTTCCTATGGGTTTTAAGTTGGTGAGAGGCGCTTATATGTCTAGCGAAGCTAGGTTAGCAGATTCCTTGGGACACAGGTCACCTATCCACGACACGATTCGGAACACGCACGCTTGTTACAATGACTGCATGACCTTCTTGATGGAGAAAGCATCCAATGGATCTGGTTTTGGTGTTGTTCTTGCAACACACAATGCTGATTCTGGTAAGCCATTGAATCGTTACTTAGAGCATCTCTAACTCCACTCCATAATTTACTGCAAAATGAAATATAAAATGGAGTGATGAAAAAACAAAAAAATGATTATTCTATAAATGAAGTAATATGTTTTTTGTTTCTTTATTTCTTTATTTCCCACTTATTTTGCAGTAAATTATGGAGTTGAGTTAGAAATGCTTTTAATCGCAAAATTATCATTCCTTTTTTTTAGTAAAACTGACTAGAGAAATGTTCTAAATGTCAGGGGGACTTGCATCAAAGAAGGCTAGTGAGTTAAACATCGATAAAAAGAACGGGAATATAGAGTTTGCGCAGCTATACGGTATGTCAGATGCATTGTCTTTCGGTTTAAGGAGAGCCGGTTTCAATGTAAGCAAATACATGCCGTATGGACCGGTTGAAACCGCTATACCGTATCTTCTCCGACGTGCTTATGAGAACCGGGGAATGATGGCCACGGGAGCCAACGACCGTCAACTCATGAGGTAATTGATTAACTTCAATGTTAAAACATGCATTCCGGTTAACATCGGTTTTGGATTTAGCTAAACAATGTTGGTTTGGTTATTGCAGGATGGAACTTAAGAGGAGACTAATCGCTGGCATTGCGTGAAGAGAGGAGTCTATGTTATGTATGGAGCCATTACATGGAATTGGAAAATGTAGATCAATAAATTTGTTCTATAAATATGTAGATTATAAGAGAAAAATATATAAAAAACGGAGTAGGGAAGAACATTTCATGTGGCTCTGTCGTAACGGACTATATATTTATTTATTTATGGGTCACAGAACCATGTATTTATATATTCACCGATGTAATTATTCACCCTTCCTTATCAATAATAATGGAATTACCTTTTTTTTTTATTTACTCTTGGTTCGGTCATTTCTTTTGCTATGAAATGGAATATAAAGATGTATAAGCTTATTTAAATGGTCACAAATTTAAAAGGTAGCTTTATCTGCTGGGATCGTTACATTACATGAAACTTATAGTGGAGAAGATGCTAATTTTAAGGAATGGTTTGAAGTTGTAAAATATTTCCAAACCTTGTAATATATGTACTCAAAATGGATCTTATCAGAAAAAGTGAGAATTCCAAAAAAAAGGAAAGAAGTAAAGTAGATTCAGGAGAGTAAATAGAGTTTAACTCATAGTATCATAATTTGATACTATGTCACAAGGAAAACATAGATTCAATACAGCATAACTGATAACAAAAAACTAAGTGAATATTGGTTAAACTGCACAATAGAGCTTCACTGGTTGATGTTTAGTATTCACCTTCCTCTTTTAAGGGTATGTTTATTGGAAGTTTCTTAGAACAAAATTATTGGAAGTTTCTTAGAGCAAGATTATTGGAAGTCCTTAGGCGGAAGTCCTTAACTGCAATAATCTTGCTCTTAGTAGGAATTTTTAACTTTTTAAAGAGACATTTCTTATCTTTTAACTAAGAAAATTTAAGAACCGTCTCTTAAATAAAAGACTTAAGAACCGTCTCTTAACCAAAAATTTTTGTTTGAAAAAAAAGAGTCAAATTAAGTTAAGAACCCCACCGTAAAAGACCATATATAAAAAATAAAAAAGTCAAATTAAGTTAAGAGCACCATTAGTGGTGTAGTATCTCCACAAAATGTTTAGTTAATTTAATAATCTTTTTTTGAACACAAGTTAATTTAATAATCATATTATTTTTTGTGTAATTAAATTAAAACAAAAGAAACAACAATACATTGTTTGACACTTAGAATATTGAGTCTCTCGCCATATTTCCAACGTTTATGATTCTTTATTATACACTTTCTCTTTCAATCTTTTTAAATTTTTTAATAATTTAATTGTTATAGAATTGTGGGAAGATACCACCACTACTCCTGCTCTAAAACTATGTACAATGGTTTCAAGATTCAACAATCTCCATTTTATTTTTTAACATTCTACATCATCTTCTCTTTCTTCTACATCATTTTCTCTTTCTTCTACATCAGCATTCAACATATATTTAATTTTTACTCACTACAATGATTTGTTTAATAAAATTTAACACTTTATTTTACTAATTAATAATTATTATATTTATATATAAATTAAATAAATCTAATCTCTATTTATAAAAAATTTAAAATGATAAATTTTCATATAAGTATGATTATTTTTTTTAAATAATTAAAAAAATATGAAAATATCTAAAATCTTTAAAAAGTGACATGTGTCGTCGATGATCCCCACCTTCTTCTTATTCAACATATTGAATCTTTTCAACATCAATTTCATTTTTTAACATTCTCATTGTAACGATTCAACTGTTGAATCTTTTTTTTCAACACTCCCAATGCAGATGGTCTAACAAATAACAACAATATCACATAATTAAATATAGAAAACTATATTCATAAGCATCATAATTAAAGTGCACAGAAGAAGAGAATGATGACCACATGAGAGCCACAGAGGTGCAAAAGTATAAATTCTCACTTTGGACCGTCCATTTATTTGCGTTTTCAAGCCGCGGCGTCCACCAATAGCCGCCAATCAGTGTGAAAGTTATGAGATGTGCATCGTTCATCTTTTCTTATAATCTTGTATAACAACATGCGACATCAAATGTTATTTACTACACTACTAAATACCCGATACCACTAAGCCATGATATGTAACCTAGAAGCTTGCTAGTTACTTTGCTAGCCAGTAGTGTTTATTTTGAGCCGTGTATCTGATGAACAAGTATGAATAATCGAGGACTAAAAATTCATCATTGAAAATTGACATGTATAATTTATTTGCAATTTCCAAACATAACGTACGTATGCTCATCAAGTTCGTATGACATGATAACATATATACTAAAGTTTTAACATCGCAATAAAGAGAGATACAGTTCATAAGCTATTCCAAATATAGTCGATAGATATACTTTCAAATTTAAACTCAACACATAAGAGTATTTCAGTTCACCTCTATCTTTTTATAATAGATATAGATAAACTATAAATTGGAAGTGTGGATTTGCTCTAATGTGTTTTTCTTTACGCATTAAATGCCCTAAAACATTAAAGAAAACTTAAATTATGGAGTACTAATTAAGATCCACCAACAGTTGACTCTTACAAAATAGCCCATAATTATTACAAAAGTCGAAATCTCTTTTTTATATTTGTTGGCAAAATAGAAATATGTTAATGGTTAGGTTGAGACGACAGTAACATTGCCACATGTACAAGGATAGATGGAAGACAGTGTAGGAATCACCGGAACGGCCAAGCAAGAAGGTTGGTCGTCTCCGGCCAAAATCACGACGATCTTAGGTAAGTATTCACCCATAACAGCCTTAGCTTCTTTGTCTCCAGCGTCATCTTCTTCCTCGACAGGATAGGTATTGTTAGAAGAAGAAGATTTTTTGTGTATGCAGACCAGTGAGAGCAATGCTAGAGCTATAAGCAAAAGAACCAAAGACAAACCACCAAAGAGATATGGTATTGGTGTCTTCCAAACTTCTAGTTTTGGTGTCGCCCTCATTTCTTACTAAATCTTTGATTTTTCCCTTTTGTTGTAAGTGTTGTAGTTTTGCGAAGTGAAGAATTTATAGAGGAAGATTTTTACGAAATTCCTTATTAATTTATGTATTTGCTTACGGGGATGCATTTGATCACACTACGAGATTGTTTACTTTTGTTTTTTTTAAGTTTAAAATGGAGGAAGAAGATTCCTTGTGCGTTCAGATATTCCTTTTCTCTTTTGTTACTGTAGTTTTTACTGTTCCAATGTCATGTCGATGTCGTCATCCCATTAACCATACTCGAGAATGAGTAAACCAATAATAGATCACATTTAACCAAAAGAAACGGTATAAGAATAAATATAAGGTAATGACAATTGAAGTTGATATAGAAGTGCATGTCACTTTTTCTACCACTATTAGGCAAGTTAAAATAACTCCACCACTTGTATCTGATTGCAAGTAGGATTAATTAATGGGCGAGTGTATGCAAACACTCAGAAAATACATCTTCGCATCATCACGTACGAAGAAACCACGAAACACACAAATTAATTAGAGCACCATTAGCTAAGGTATTTAGAGGGTTGATTAAGGTGTGAGACCTATAAAAATTTTAAGTAATCTCTAAGCACCATCTCTTAAATTGCTTGAATAAGCAACGGTTCTTGTATTGTTTACAAGTCCTACTTACACGAGATGATCCGTAAATGATTTATTTTTTTTATCTTTTTTTTTTAAAATCAATAAAAAAAGGAAAAAAAATAAGGGTTGAAGATGCCTTTATGCTGACTAAGTCATTCCATTATAAAGAGCGAAAATGGTACCTAAGAGCATGTGCATTGCAATAACCCCTAAATGGGCTCTTAGTCAATTTTTTAGTATTAAAAGTAAGTTAAGAGTTAATGTTAAGAAACATGTGATTTTTAATCCTCCAATGGTAGGTTCTTAAGTTTAGGGTTCTTAATTTTTTTTTTTCATTTTTTTAAACTTAAATTTATTTATTAATTAAAACATAATTAAAGATAACACTTTAATCATAGAATTTTTTTAAAAATACATAAAAACACAAAAGAAAATTTACTAAAATAAACGATAATAATTTCAAAGAGGCATCGAAGCTTAGTTGTAGTCTTCATCACGTCCAAATTTACTCCATATATGTTCAACCAAATCGCCTTTCAGTTGTTGATGCACTTGTCTATCACGAATTTTAGTTCGAACACCCATCATATTGGCGATATTTGTAGGGATATCTGTCGAATATGTGAGATCGACATGTGAACTTCCGCTGCCTTCCCCTTGTTGGAAATCTGAAACATCATATTGAGTGTATTCATCTCGTTCGTCTTCAACTATCATATTATGGAGAATGATGCATGCTCTCATAATCTTTCCAATCTTCTCTTTATCCCAAAAAAGTGCTGGATTTTTGACAATGGCAAATCGAGCTTGCAAGACTCCAAAAGCACGTTCGACATCTTTTCGGACAGCTTCTTGACGTTGAGCAAATAAAACCGCTTTTGGCCCTTGTGGAAGTGGAATTGATTGGATAAAAGTTGCCCATTTCGGATAAATACCATCGGTGAGATAGTAAGCCAAATGATACTCTCTTCCGTTGACCGAGAAATTCACATGCGGAGCTTGACCATTTATTATGTCATCAAAAACAGGTGAGCGATCAAGAACATTAATATCATTTAAGGTACCTGGAGGTCCAAAAAAGGCATGCCATATCCAGAGATCATATGAAGCAACCGCCTCTAAAACGATTGTGGGTTTTCCCGAACCACGAGAATATTGGCCTTTCCAAGCGGTGGGACAATTCTTCCATTCCCAATGCATACAATCGATACTTCCTATCATCCCGGGAAAACCACGAACCTCTCCAATATGAAGTAGACGTTGAAGATCATCTGGTGTTGGTCTTCTCAGGTACTCATCGCCGAAAAGATTTATTATTGCTTCTACAAAATTTTCCACACATAACTGAGTAGTACTTGCACCGAGCCTGAGATATTCGTCAACCGTATCAAGCGCTGAACCGTATGCCAACACACGAATAGCTGCTGTACACTTTTGAAGTGTAGAGAGACCAAGCCTGCCGAGACCGTCTTTCTTTTGACGAAAGAATTGAACTTCATTGGAGAGCCGATCAACAATATGCATGAACAAGGCTTTGTTCATTCTAAATCGTCGTCTGAATAGATTTTGAGGATACGTTGGATTATCACAGAAATAATCATTCCACAAGCGGAAATGGCCTTCCTCGCGATTGCGTTCGATAAAAACTCTTTTCTTTTTTCTCCTTCTTTCACCTTCTTGATCACCATGCTCAATAGATAGATTCTCAAATGTTTGATCAAATTGTTGATCAAAATATTGATCAAAAGTTTCATCAATTGATTCATCTAAATTGTAATGTGAAGAAGATGCCATTGCTATGAAAAAGAGAATGAGAATATATCTTAAGCAAAAAAGCAGAATGAGAAACAAATATTTTTTAGAAGAATGGGAAACAATAGAAGAACAAGAAGCTTGTGAATATACAAGAAAGTGTTGTGACATTTACAAACTTAAATAGAGAAATCTTGTGACATGTTACAAAGACTCGTGACACTAGAGACTTGTGACATTATACAAAGACTGGTGACAATACAATACAAGAACCAGTGACACTACACTACAAAGACTCCTGACACTAGAGACCAAAGACTTGTGACAATATTATACAAAGACTCGTGACTCGTGACACTCTGTAACAAAGACTAGTGACACTACACTACAAAGAATCGTGACACTCTATACACCACATCACCCACGTTTGCTACTCTCACCTACTTCTCCATGTACATTCTGTAACCTGAAAATCAAAACATCAAACAAGATAGTTAATAAAGATACACAAACTTTAATACTTAATAAACATCATCAGTTATGTATGAACAAAACGAAAGAACACAAACTTCTGATATTAATAAAAATGCAGAAACTTTAACACTTCAGAACATGAAACACAAACATACATTAAAAGAACTCAACAAACAACAAACATAAACTTCAGAACAACATACAGAACATGAAACACAAACAAACATTAAAAGAACTCTTTCTTCACACTCACACAGCCAACAAGTCAATAATCAGCTTCTTCTTTAGGGCTTCTTCACACTCAGACAATGGCTCTTTCTTTCCAATAAGACTGTCAAGCAGAGACATCTTTGACAACCTTTCTTTCATGGCTAGATCCTGCTGTTTAATGGACCACATTGTCTGAAACTCAGACACTGCCTTTCCCTCAACCATCTTTTTACCACGTGCCTTAGATGCCTTCACACCCGGGGGACGAGTGTTGCCTTCATCAGCTTCAGAAGTCTTGCTTTCAGACAAGTGAGAGGCTGATGATTGTGCAGCATCGTCGAGCTTCCTCTTTCTTGAGCTTCCATCTTGTTTTGAGCTTGAAAGATCACACCATTTCTGGTCATTACGCAGCTCCATCCACGCATGCTCTAGGTTAAACTTCTTCTTATGATTGTTATAGAAGATCTCATGCGCTTTCTTGAGTACATCAGTCTCATTTTGTCCGCTGGTCTTCTCCCTGGTTGCAGCCTCATAGGAGCCACAAAACTTGCACACCACGTCGTTGATCTTCTGCCATCGTTGCTTACAGTGCATTGGCTCTCTCCTTTCACACTCTCCAACCTTCTGGCTTGCCGCAAAGTAGGCTGCTATTCTTTTCCAGAAAGCACCTGATCTTTGCTCATTACCCACGACTGGATCTTTGCTCGTGTTTAGCCATGAGCTAATGAGCAAAATGTCGTCTGATGGAGTCCACTTCCTGCGTTCTCTGCGCTCTACAGGACTCTCTGCACCGAAGCTACACTCCATGGTCTGTTGACCTCCAAGTCCATAGCCTTCTGAAGAACCGAAAATGCTTTGTTGACTTTGAAGAAGATCAACAAAGTTTGACCCACTCGTATATGGATTGTAATCCATATGTGAACGAGTGAAAGTCTTCTAAAAGAGAAGAACAAGAGAAAGAGAAGAACGAGAGAAGGTGTTTAGATGGAAGAGAAGATCAGAGATAGGCGTTTGAGTTTTTTAACAGAAGAAGCAATCTGTTTAATAGAGGGAAGAAGACTTGACATATACCTAAACACATTCATCACAGCTGACATTTACCATCAACCATCACTAACCTAAACTCCAACCTATCCATTAAGTTCTATTTATTACACAACCATCACTAACCTAAACATTTATTAACACAACCATCACTAACCTAAACATTTATTAACACAACTATCTACTTCAATTCTAACTAGAGTTACAAGACTTATTTCAATCTAACAGAGCAATGGATTTACCTCGGTACACAGAGGAGCATGTACATGTACACAACATCGAAACTTGTCCTCTCCTGAACCAATGTTCCTTCAAACCTTTGTGACTTCCATACAACAACAATGTCAGTAACTAAAACGCAAATCCATTTGAAAAAAAATCAAAACATTACCAAAATGAGATGAATTACCCTTTAATGATTGAAGTTCTTCCTTGTGAAGAAACAAAGACAGACTTGTGTTGAGACTTGCTTCGGTTCCTTCTTGATCCCTTCGCTAACAATGAACGGCTTTCTCACTATCTGAAACAGAAGTCTCAAGCTTTACAATCGATCTTAATAAAGCCAAATTCGCAAACAAAAGTCTCAACACGAAGGACCGAAATCAAAAACATGCAAATATGAAATTTTTTTAAAAAAAATTTGAGTTCACCTTTTCGATTGTAATCAGCAGGAACCGCCGACTGTCTTCGTCGGGGGAAGCCACCAAGAGTCGTCGCGGGGAGCCACCAAGAGTCGTCGCGGGGAGCCACCAAGAGTCATCGCGGGGAGCCACCGAGATTCGTTGAGGGGAGCCACCAAGAGTCGTCGCGGGGAGCCACCAAGTTTCGTCGAGGGGAGCCTCCCAGTTTCGTCGAGGGAAGCCTCCTAGAGTCGTCGCGGGAGCCTCCGAGAGTCATCGCAGGAAGCCACCGAGTTTCGTCGAGGGGAGCCTCCGAGTTTCGTCGAGGGGAGCCTCCGAGAATCGCCGAAGAGAGCCATCCATCAGAAGAATCGATGACGAGACCCACCGATCGTGAAGAATCGATGACGAAAACGACTGAGGAGATTCATCCTCCATGCGATCTCCTCTCCTCTTTGTTTTCTTCGCCGAAGAGAGAACACACAAGAAAAGTCGAGACTTTTCGTTTCTTTCACAACCTCTCTCCTTCACGACTTGACACGCGTCCAACAAGAGTCGGGTCTTCCACACCTTAATTAAGACTCGATTCTTAAGTAAATCAGTATTTTTCATTTAATTTAAATACTTAATACCCTAAGAGTTTGTCTTAAGAGTCTGCAATGCACATGCTCTAAGAGCATGAACAACTTTGGCTCTTAGTAGGGTTCTTATGGTGGGACCCACTTTTTTTAAAAAATCCAGTTCTTAAAACTCTTTTGCAAGAGCCAGTTTTTGGGAAGTTCTTGTAATGTTCGTGGGCCTCACTGATATGTAACAGCCCGCGATTGATTCATCTTTTTTTTTTAGAAAAAACAAAAAAAAAGAAAAAAAAAGTTAAGAGCCCCTAAAAAGTTCTTAGGATTAAACATGGTCTAAGTGTCTTCGCTTCTTATATCAAAGGATAATTGATTGATGTTGGGTTTTCCCTCCATTAGCCCAAAACCAAAATAATAAAATTGGTTAGTATAAGTATGATCCACTAAAAGCCCATGAAGAAGAAGTATGTGGAAAGTGGAGAAAGATGAAGAAGTGTGTAGAAAAAGAAGTGTGTAGAAAAGGAAGTGTGTAGAGAAAGAAGTGTGTAGAATTTTTAATAGTTACCTTTCCATTAGTATAAATAGGGGTGTTTAGTTCATTTGTAATCAATCAAGAAAAGCAAGAAAGAAAAACAAGAGAGAAAACACTTGTAAGAGAGAGTTTCCTAAAATTTCATCTTTGTAGTAAATCCCTTTCCTAAATATCAAGAGTCTTCTTCTTAAACTCTTAGTTGTCTAAATCCCATCTTCATCTCACGAAGAATATTGGGTAATTTTCCCAACAAGTGGTATCAGAGCAAGGTTCAAACGTATCCTCAAGATCTCGGGTGATTCAAGATGGAGGCCACCGTTACCGTTGAAGGTGATATGTTCAAACTCACGACAAACAACTACTCTTATTGGAAACCGATGATGGAAGACCACCTTTATTGTAAGGATTTACATGAACCCATCATCATGAAGGAGAAGCCGGAAGGAAAGGATGACAAAACATGGGAAGTACTAAACCGAAAGGCGGTTGCTGTAATCCGTAAGTACATTAACCGATCTCTCTTTGAACATGTATCTACCTATACAAATGCTTATGAATTATGGACAAAGCTTGAGTCTATGATTCAAAAGAAAACGCCTCGAAACAAAGCTCTTCTTGTCCGACGGTTGGTAAAGTTGGAGTACAAGGATGGCCAAAACATGATGGAGCACTTGAATAATTTCAAGGGACTCGTAAATCAGCTCAACAAAGTTGATATGAAGGTTGAAGATGAAATGCAAGCCCTTTTACTCCTTAGTTCACTACCGGAGAGTTGGGACACACTAGTTGTGACTCTAAGCAATTCAGCACCGGAGGGAAAACTTACCATGGACACCGTCAGCGATAGCCTTCTAAATGAAGAAGTCCGGAGGAAGGAACGAGACTCGAGTTCTTATTCAGAAGCCAACATTGTTGATAGAAGAGGTAGAGAGGAGACTCGTGTTCACAACAAAAGCAGAGGACGAGACCAATCTCGAAGAAGATCCAAGTCACGACCAAGAGTGACCTGCTACTATTGTGGCAAGCCAAACCACATGAAGACGGAGTGTCGGTTTTTCAAGAAAGATCAACAAGCAGGTAATATTAAACCAGACCGGTTCAATCCTCCGAAGAAGCATGAAGACAAGACTACCACCATTGTTGAAGACCAGAGCAAAGACCTATATCTCGTTGGAGAATGTAATCTTAGCTCTGATGATAGCTCATGGATCGTTGATTCTGGTGCTTCTTTTCACGTCACCCCTCATGGAAGCTTCTTCACAACCTACCAAAGTGGTGACTTTGGTGAAGTTCAAATGGGAAACCAAGGAAGAAGCAAGATCGTTGGAAAGGGGGATGTTATTCTTACATCAAACACTGGATGTAAGATAATTCTTAAGGATGTGAGGCATATTCCCGATATGAGACTCAATCTCATATCAACAGGGAAGCTTGATGATGCCGGTTTTGATAGTCATTTTGGCAGTGGCAAGTGGAAGCTAACCAAAGAGAGTTTGATCATGGCTCGAGGAAGAAAAGAAGGCTCATTATACGTAACACAAGCCAAGCTTTGCAAGGAGGAAGTTAATGTTGCAAGCGACGACATGGATACATGGCACCGGAGACTTGGGCATATGAGTGAGAAAGGTCTTAATATACTTTCTCGCAAGAAACGTATTCCTGATATGAGAGGTACGTATCTCACACCATGTCATCATTGCTTAGCCGGAAAACAACATAGAGTCGCTTTCCGAAGATCTTCTACACCCACAAGAAGGAAGCATATTCTTGATCTAGTGCATACTGATGTATGCTCCATGTCTGAGAAATCAAATGGAGGTGCATCATATTTCGTCACCTTTATTGATGACCATTCAAGGAAGGTATGGGTATACCTTTTGAAGATAAAAGATCAAGTTCTAGATGCTTTCAAGGAGTTTGTAGCCCAAGCAGAAAGAAGTACGGGTCAAAAACTCAAGTGTGTTCGATCAGACAATGGTGGAGAGTACCGAGGTCCTTTTGAAGCATTTTGCAAAGCTCATGGAATCAGAATGGAGAAGACACCACCAAAGACGCCACAATTGAACGGGCTTGCTGAAAGAATGAATCGGACGATTACAGAAAGAGTTCGGTGCATGCTCTCTCACGCTAAACTACCCAAGCCATTTTGGGGAGAAGCTTTAAAGACTGCAGTGGATATTATAAATCTTACACCATCAGTTCCTTTGGAAGGCGATATCCCGGAGGAAGTTTGGTCGGGTAAGAAGGTCTCCTACAATCATTTGAAGGTGTTCGGGTGTAGAGCATTCGTCCACATTCCTAAGGATGAACGAGCCAAGTTAGACTCTAAAACTAAAGAGTGCATCTACCTTGGTTCACCAAAGGATGATTTTGGATATCGGCTTTGGGATCCAATTAACAGGAAAGTGATTCGGAGTAGAGATGTTGTTTTCTTCGAAGATCAAACAATCGAAGACATCAATAAATCAGAGAAACCAAAGCTAAGGGTTGTAAGGAGTGAAGATTCTCATAAGCCCCAAGATCATGAACAAGTGATTGGAGGAGATGGCGAAGAGGGTCCCATCATGGATCTAAATGGTGATGAAAGCGAAGAAGAAGAGCAAATGGATCCAGAGGAAGAACATGAGCCAAGAAGATCTGGAAGAGAGACAAGACCATCTGTAAGATACTATCGAGATGAGTATGTGAATCTTACAGATGAAGGGGAGCCACAAAGCTATGAGGAGGGTATAGGAGACATTCACAAAGACAAATGGGTAGAAGCTATGCAAGATGAGATGCAATCCTTGCAAGACAATCACACCTATGAGTTAATGAAGCTACCAAAAGGAAAGAGAGCCTTGAAAAACAAGTGGGTGTACAAGTTGAAGTATGAGGAGAGAAGCTCAAATCCAAGATACAAAGCCCGATTGGTTGTGAAAGGATTCAACCAGAAGAAAGGCATAGATTTTGAAGAAATATTTTCTCCAGTGGTGAAGATGTCCTCTATCCGAGTGGTTCTTGGTCTAGCTGCGGTCCTAGACTTAGAGATTGAACAACTCGATGTTAAGACAGCCTTTCTACATGGTGACCTCGAGGAGGAAATCTATATGGAGCAACCCGAAGGATTCAAGGTCCCAGGAAAAGAAGACTTGGTATGCCGATTAAAGAAGAGCCTTTATGGTCTCAAGCAAGCCCCAAGACAATGGTACAAGAAGTTTGACTCTTTCATGGTGGATCATAACTTCAAGAAAACCAAGAATGATCATTGCACTTTCATAAAGAGGTACGCAAGCGGCGACTTTCTCATATTATTACTCTATGTTGATGATATGCTGATTGTGGGCCAAGACCGCAACAAGATAGCCGCATTGAAGAATGACTTAGGAAAGTTTTTTGCTATGAAAGATTTGGGGCAAGCTAAACAGATTCTTGGAATGAAGATCACTCGGGACAGGCCAAAGAAACTTTTATGGTTGTCCCAAGAACGATATGTTGAAAGGGTGTTAGAGAGATTCAACATGCACAAAGCAAAGCCGGTAAATACTCCACTTGCTGGACATTTCAAGCTAAATTCAGAACAAAGTCCAACAAGTGAGAAGGAGAAAGAAGAAATGAAGACTACCCCATATGCATCAGCAGTGGGCAGTCTCATGTATGCCATGGTGTGCACCAGACCCGACATTGCCTATGCTGTAGGAGTTGTGAGTCGCTTTCTAGCAAATCCAGGAAAGGAGCATTGGAAAGCAGTTAAATGGATCCTACGCTATCTACGAGGCACAACGAAGAGGTGTCTATGCTTTGGCAATGGAAAACTTGAGTTGAACGGTTATACCGATGCAGATTGGGCTGGTGATAAAGACTCGAGAAAATCAACTTCAGGATTTGTGATTACCTTTGCAGGGGGAGCTGTCTCCTGGCAATCGAAGCTACAAAAGTGTGTTGCCTTATCCACCACGGAAGCAGAGTATATCGCAGCAACGGAAGCATGCAAGGAGATGTTATGGATGAAGAACTTCTTACTTGAGTTGGGAGTAAAGCAAGACAAGTACAACTTACTATGTGACAACCAAAGTGCTATTCACTTAGCAAAGAATCCAGCGTTTCATTCTCGCTCAAAGCACATCGACATTCGGCATCATTGGATACGAGAAGTTCTTGAAGAGAAGCTCATACATCTCGACAAGGTACACACCGATGAAAATTGGGCAGACTTTATGATGAAGGTATTGCCAATCAAAAAGTTTGAAGACTGCTGCCAAGGTATCAGTGTCGTGACAACTTTGGGCTAAGTCGGGAAGGGGGAGATTTGTTGGGTTTTCCCTCCATTAGCCCAAAACCAAAATAATAAAATTGGTTAGTATAAGTATGATCCACTAAAAGCCCATGAAGAAGAAGTATGTGGAAAGTGGAGAAAGATGAAGAAGTGTGTAGAAAAAGAAGTGTGTAGAAAAGGAAGTGTGTAGAGAAAGAAGTGTGTAGAATTTTTAATAGTTACCTTTCCATTAGTATAAATAGGGGTGTTTAGTTCATTTGTAATCAATCAAGAAAAGCAAGAAAGAAAAACAAGAGAGAAAACACTTGTAAGAGAGAGTTTCCTAAAATTTCATCTTTGTAGTAAATCCCTTTCCTAAATATCAAGAGTCTTCTTCTTAAACTCTTAGTTGTCTAAATCCCATCTTCATCTCACGAAGAATATTGGGTAATTTTCCCAACAATTGAAACTGATAACCGGTACAATTATTTTATTTTGAAATATTTTCCGATATGTTTCACCAGTCAAATATTTTTTTGTCGCTTCAATGCTAAGTCTTTTTCTTAAAGTAACTTATAAAACATAAATATCTGACTTTCCCAGCAATTTTTCGGGCATTCAAGTTTTTATGGACTTAATTACAATATTTGTTAGTCATTTACTTTTAAAACGAGAGTTTATGGTTAGCAAAATTGATACTATATGTTATGGAAGTAAATTAGTTAGTTACATGTTACATGTTCGAAGATTGTGCTTAATTTAACATCTTGCATTATTATTATTATTACTATTTTTCTTTTTGTAACATACTATTATTATATTTAATGCATGATTGTCTTAACAAAAAAAAAAACGTTTTCTCTAGTGTTCTCTTTTAATTGCTTTATGGTTTTGTGCGTTCTTTTTTTGCTTAACCACTCGTTTACTACTTTACTTGCTTTCTTCCTGCTATGTTTCTTATTCGCACCTACTGTACTTTTTGTTCTCTATAATTTTTACTAGTTTAGTCCAATTACTAATGTTAGAGAATCCAGTTACTGCTGGGCTAGCTTAAAGTTCCTGGGCCTTATTGGTGTCAGTTAGGGTTAGCTGAGACATAAAATCTCTACTTCTTCCGCTAATATATTGAACTTTAGCTGGCCCAATATTCTAATTTTGAGAAACCCTTAATTTGATAATTCAACTTCTTGATTGAAGCATCGTTATATTGAAGCATCGTTATATTGAAGCATCGTTATATTGAAGCATCGTTATAGAATATAACTTTAGAAAGAGCAAGTCATGTTGCCCAAAGATCTAGTTTTAAATTACCTACTATAACAATATTTGAAAATAAGTGGTGTACGTTTTTTAGTTTTATAAATTCGTTGTAAGGATCACCGTATGTCTAGCTTTCCTTTTTTCTCCTCAGGAGCCTCATACTTTCGCTTCAGAAGTAAACCCCTCCACCAGTTGAAGAATCAACTATACTATCTTCATCTTAACCATTTGAAAGAACCAATGTCTCGAGATGATCTTAGATATTTTCTTTGAAGAGAGACAGAGAATGTAAAAAGATTTTACATTTTAACTTTTGCATTTTTTTTAAGATTTTGATGGTATCATAGACCCACAAAAAAATTCATACTAATTTTCAAAGAAGTAGTGCGGTACATGGATAAACTTTCACGTCAGATATTCAAATGAACTGTAGGATAGACTCATATCAACGTGGCCACTAGATGAAATGTAATGAGGTGTCTTCAAATTCACATTACTTATCAATCCAAAATCTGCCTACTACTAAACCACTACCTTATGTTTAATTTTGCACTTCAAGTCATTTTTTTTTTTTGCACTTAAGTCATTTAGTAATTATGTTTTTTTTTGATAAACAAGGAGGTGGTCCGGACCTTATGGCTCAACTAATCTCCTTGGGTCGGTGACAAAGGCCGATTGTTTAATATCCCCTCCCCAAAATCTAGTAGTCATGTAGAGAGTATCTGCTTCTGTCTTAGGCATTCTAAAACCCAAAGAGACCTTTCATCTCACGTGTAACTTCAAGAAGCTTCAGCAATAGTTTTGGAGACCTGTGTACTCCTCCCGTCCTATACACTAGGCATGTAATATTTATTTTAAACCAACGGAAGAAAGTTGCTAAAATATTTTCATAAACACAAGAATCAATTTTAAGGATAGAACTAGATTTTAACCCGCACGTCCGTGCGGATATTTTTCTATTTTATAAATGTATTTGATATTATTACAAATATTTTATTTATATAATTTTAATTTAGTGCTATATATTGTGTAACTCTATAATTTTTTTTATATTTCTTCTTCAACACTATTAATATATATTGATTTGTTTAAAACATTTTAATTTGTTATTATTTTTTATTACTTACTAATATATTTCGAGTTAGATACAATAAAATAACCTTATGAAATAATCAAATAAAGAATCTCTTTCAAAATATGTTTTTTCTTTAATTTATACATTTTGCATATATATATATTTTAAATTTTATTTATTTATATTATTTAAAAGAAATCTATTTAATATGTATAAGAAAATATACTTTAACATACATCATTTTAGTGTTTTATGAAATTTATAAGTAAAAACACTGTTTTGTTTAAATAATATAAACCTATTTTTAGTAAATTTTATACATAATAGTATCTATCATATTATTTTATTAAAATTTATTGATATATGATATTTTTTGGATGTTATGATATTAAGTTTTATTTTAAAAAATTAAGACTTCATTGCTTTAAAATAAAATTTCCAACATATTTTTTATAATTAAAACAAAAATAAATTTAAAATTAAAATTTGATTTGTCATTAATATTTTAAGTGAGTTGCTAAAATACCATAGTTTTCTATTGACATTATTTTAAATAGTATATGAATTAAAGTTTATTATATATTATTATATTTTTGTATACAAACATTTTAAATAATATATTGTTGAGAGTTTCAATATAAATAAAAAATTGTAGATATATAAGTTTAACATATGTTAATACATTTGTTTTTAATAAAGCTATTATACAGTTTATGAATTTTAGCCTATTTTAATGATGAATGATGATTTATTTAAATGAAAAACTTTACAATTTAAAATTTGTTAATTTACATATTTAATATAATTTTATCATATTTAATTCATGTAACACTTCTATTTTCATATAATCCAGAATATATTTATAGAATTTATAAAAAGTAGAATTTTTATTTTTTTTGTTTATAATAAAAGTTTAGTTAACATTGATTTATAATAATATTATATAACTAATTACGAAATTTATTAATGTATTATTTTATAAAAATATTTAAATTCTTAAGTAAGATTTTGTTAGATTCTTTCTCAACAGATTTTGTTATAATTAAAAAATAAAATTCAAATCTTTAGTTGGTTTATTTTTGATGTAAATAATTGAATATGTCATATTAACTAATTTTTGAAATGGTCTAATTACTATTTGTTAATAGTAGATAAATTTTAAAATTTGTTAATTTACCTATTTAATATAATTTTACCATATTTAACTAATGTAACACTTCTATTTTTATATAATAGAAAATATATTTATAGAATTTATAAAAAAATAGTATAGAATTTTATTTTCCTGTTTTATAATAAAAACTTAGTTAAATTGATTTATAATAATATTATATTACTAATCACGAAATTTATTAATGTATAATTTTATAAAAATATTTAAATTTTTAAGTAAAATTTTGTTAGATTCTTTCTCAACAGATTTTGTTATAATTAAAAAAATAAAAATTATAGTTGGTTTATTATTAATGTACCAAATTTATATACCTATTGAAATTAATTAATTTAAATATATTATTTTGAATGATATTGGCAGAATATGTAAATAAAAAAGAGATGGGATGACTAAATATGTAAATAGAAGCAAATATTTAATCTGCTATCCGTGTTTCCAAACATTATTCATTTAGTCTACTATCTATGCTTCCAAACATTCCAATTTTGTACTTGATTTCTCATAATATAAATGTTAGTTAATAGATAAGTCACAACATTTTCAATCAATCCAAAAAAAAATATGCTAAGGTAATTTCCAAATAGGATTCTGTTTTAATATATTAGATCATATGCGATTCTTAAAACCACTTGCTTTGTATTAAGTCCAAAAAATTATGTATAATAATGAGCATTTTTGTTCGTAGAAATAATTATCTTACTGATATTATTAGTCGAGAAGTACAATTATAAATCCATCGTTGATTTAAAAAAAAACAAGGGAAATGCAGTTTAATCTAAAAGAAAACCTTTTAAAAATTTTCCTTAATTATTATAAATAAAGATATGTTTTTAATATCCGAAAAAATCAAATGAAATATTTTTAACTTCTCTCAACGGTTTTTTGAAGAAAAGAAAACAAACATTTGGTTTAAAGTTTCTCTCTATATATCCCGTGTTCCACTTGTACGATTCAAAGCATATATGATACCAAATAATGTAATATTAATTTCAAGTTTGTCTATAATTGGCTACGATACGAATCTGATGAAGAAAATAAGAGGATATTGAAAAGGGGGCATGATCCTAACATGTTCTCTAACATGGCTTGATTTGAATCAAACATCCAATCTCCACAAAGATGCATGCGTGTTTGGTTTCGTTACAGAGAATACTTAGTGTAAAGATACATTCCCCTCATGCCATAATGTGATCTTAAACCACTTCGCTCTATCTAACAGAAACCCATTAATTATAGTATTAATTAGCATTTATTTAACCAACATGCTCATAATATTAAGAGAAGACTAAGACTACATATAAATCATAACTTATAAAAAGACAAACCCTTTTTGATAAAAAACAGCTATTCTTCTTCGATTCCTGTCGGATATTAAACTTTATACGTTAGATATAAGCTGTCCTAAACACATTAAACTAATGAAAAAACATGGGTCTTCTTCCACGCACATGTAGTTATATATTTATATATATGGTCCACTACAAGCAAAACATTACGACTAAACAGATCAAACACTTCTCTCTCTCTCTCCCCTTCTCTCCATTCAAAACTAGGGTTCTTGAGTCGTCCATGGAGAGAGAAGAATGCAGCAGCAGCGAATCCGGTTGGACCACGTATATCTCTTCACCTATGGAGGAAGACGAGGAAGAGGTGATCGATGAGGTATATTATGAAGGGCATAGCATCGAAAAAGATCGAAGAAAATATGTGAACGAGTATGAAAGCAACAAAGACAGCGACGATTCTATGGCTTCTGATGCTTCTTCCGGGCCAAGTTATCCACAAACGAGCAACAGAGGGAGACGGAGAGAAGGTCTCGTTTTAAGAAACGGGAAAAGTGAAAGTAATAGTAAAATTAATGACTATAAACATGATGATGATAAGAATAGTGGTAATCATAAATGTAGGGCAAAAGAGAAGAAAAAAGGTGAAAACAAGAGTAGATCTTCTAAAAAGAAGTAAGTTTTCATCTTCTTGAAGTTGTTTGTATGTAGATTATTGGTTTCCTTATTTTTTTGTGTTGGGGTTTTTTGATGCCTCACGCAAATGATGTTTGATTATTTCTATTTTTTTTCAGTTGATATATTTGTATTCTCTTATGCCGCTCTTGTCTTTTGATTATTATTTCTTTTTAACTTTCAATAATAATCCAAGATGAAGATTATTATTTCTTTCATAACAATCTCCCCTACATGTAATTAGGTGATTGTTTTTAGAACATGATTAGGCGATTTTTTTTTGAACATATGATTAGGTGATTGTTGGTAAACTAAAACTTGTATTAAATATATTTTAAAATTATAATATAGCTAAGGAAAATAGAATGATAAGATGGATATATAAATGTAAACATTTCAAATAGAAGTTGAATTCATTACCAGATATTTTTTTAACTTTAATTCATTACCAGTTAAAAAAAAGATTTTATTTGGTCGTTCAAAAGGTTTAAAATCAAATAAATACCGCATTTGGAAATGTTTGTGTTGTTTTTTTTTAACAAGAAAAAGTTATATGGTTAGGCTTGGAATTTTTGTATTTTGAACTGAAAAGGCTCGTAAATTTTCGTTGTAAAAAAAGAAATATATGCTATTGTGAAATGCTGGCATGAACCGAAGTGGTGTAGATGAAAATACGTATAGGAAGGCATGTGTGAGGAAACGTGTCCATCGAGACAACTTCTCCATTATTGATCATATTGTGGCTTTCTATGTGTGTTTCATATCACATTCTCTAAAATATTTATGATGAAAATATATTTTGTTCGTTTGTTTGGTTTGGCTGTAAAGAGGGAATTGGATCCACCGCAGACACATGACAGCAACATGGGAACTCTTCCACAGGAAAATAATTACTTTTGTTTGAATGTTCGTAATCTTTTTGGGCTTTGCATATAAACTAGAGCATATGTAAATAAATCACCCTCAATCTTTTTGACCAAATGTAACAAAAATAGAATTTAAAATATGACAAATCCAAAGCGTAATATTTGAAAAAAAGGATGAATCTGTTGGTAAAACATTAACCGGACTGAAGGCTTTAGTCACCTTCCCGTCTATAACCGTGCATGTCTAGATGAAAAATCTCGTGAAATTAATTTGGTTTACCGTCTGAGACTCCACGGTTAACCAAAAAAAAAACATTAACCGGAGTCTTCGGTAGTTAGGAATCCATTTAATCTCACAAGTGCACAACAACTAGTGGTCATGGTCAAACAATTTCCCGAGGAAGTTCCTATGGGCCTAGATCTTAAAGGAAGAGACCAAAGGTCCAAAACTGAAACACAAACCAAAGTTGTGAATAATTAGCCCATGGGCCTTCGATAAATATAACTGTTTTTGACGTTACTATCCTCAATCTTTTTTCCTTAAGATTCTTTGGTAAACTTACTATTAGGAGTTAGCTTAAGAAAACAAAAGGATTCTTCTACCTATAATCGAATTTACTGATTCAAAGTATCCATTAACATTCACATGTTATGACGGAAAAACAAAAGATAAACTTTATTGTCTAATTTAAAAAAGAAATTCTAAAGAAAGAAAAACCAATTGTCGTACGAAACGAAAAAGAAAGAAAGGAATGGTCTCAGATAGACTCCTACTTTGGACACACACACATTAATAGAAAGACAGAGACAAAGATTGAGATGATTCTTGAAACAATACGTAAAGTGAAAGATAAAACAATCAAAAGCTATAAAAGAAACTCCACTGTTGTTGGAAGATGAAAAGTAACTATTAATGTGTTACTTTATAGTGCCAGCAAAATCGATCAAATGTTTTTGTTTCGTAATGACTGGATCAACGACAGGTTTCTGTAACAAAATTAACTAACTACGGGTACAAAAAATTACATCATGATGATGGTCTAATGGTTTCGATCCAGCAATTTTGTTCACCTGTGTCATAAAGTATAAATTTTAAAATTTTAGAGTAAAAATGTCAAATGAAGAATTGAGCCTAGGTTCAGGGATGTCAAAACCTACACAATAGCCATTTAAGCTGCTGATTCAATACTATTTTACATACAAAACAAATATTTATGATGATTTTACTTGTGTCAGCTGACACACCCAATCGCTAACTAGGTCCGTCTCGGCGAATCGCCATATTGGTCCAGACTATGAATCGATTCTTTTCTAATGTAAATTGTTAGTTCATCATTTGGCCAGGTGGCATAGATTTCTAATTTTCACGTAAAACAACCAGGTTTATCCGTCACTGATGACCTTCAGAAATTAGTCGGTAGGTCTCGATCCGCCACACAACCATTGTTAATAAAAAAAATCTACAGGTAAAAAGAATTTAAACGGACATGATTTAATTGCTGGTTGATGTCGTCACTAACTATTAGATGAACATGATACTATAAGCTTTATGTATCTTTTCTCTATTTGTTTTTCCAACTTTGTTGGGCGATTTCCGTCTTGAGAAATTGGCTCTAAGGGTTAGCTCTGTACTCTGGAGTTGTTTCTGGGTGTTTTTGCCCTGGATTAGAGTAGACTACGATGTGAAAGGACTGAGGTTTTTCTTGGTTTAAATACTTCGGTATTACTAAAGATTGGTTTTGATCAAGAGAGTATATGAACATAAGATATATACCTCTGCATGAATAATGAAAACAAAGAAAAAGAAGTTAAAGGTGACTATATCTTTTTAATGTCTCTTTGAGTATTCCACTGACATTGCGTTCTGCGTGAAGATAGAGGAAAAAAGTTGAAAGAATGATTGATTTTTTTCTAAATGAAAATTATATATCAGAGGACATGTTTTACGATTATAAATTTCTTGGCTAGTAAGGTTATGGCAAGGAATCTCATGACACGAAAAAATAGAAAGAAAACAAAAATAAAAGTTGCTTGTTTTGTTGACCACATTTCGTAAGAGGATTTCGTACGTAAGATTGTTTCTTTGTCTATGTGTCTATGTCAAAGAAAGATAGCATGATAGGTTTTTGTTTACTTTGTAGTTTGTACCATATGAGAATACTTTCTGGTTCTTGACCAATCTCTTAAATCAGTTTTATAGCCGTTTCTTGAGATTCTGATGTATAGAACATTAGCATAATTCATATTTCTCAAATTATTAATGGTCGGGTAGACTCTTTAGCGAGAAAAGCAAGAACCAAATGATATATTTTCTCCCATATAGATCATACACGAACAGACGGATATGCTCCTCGGAGAATCGGCTCTTTAACCAACACTTAATCTAGTTTAAATGGGTGGCTAATAAAAAAAACAAGTTATATGTTACAAAAAACAGGTTTATATCAAAAGTGGGCATTTGATGAAATGTATATGTGAACAGTATTTTCATAAAAATTTGATAAAGGTCTCACTAGTAGAGGCAAAGAATACAATTTTTAGTAAAAGAAATCTTTTCATGGATTTGATTCGCTTTGGCCATCTATCCGTGCTCTTTAAATGGATTAGTTACGTATTCGGATGCAAAGAACTTTGTAGGATTAGTTTTTGGGTCTAGAAAATTTTAGAATCATCACAATTATCAAAAAAAAGTATTCATAATTTTTAAAATAGTTTTAAGTCGATGCACCACCTCAGATATGTTCTTGGTGGGCCTAAAGACTAATTGTTACAGATAAGCTTGTCCTTGGTCCTTGCCTAATATAATCAAATTTAGAAAGTTTCAAAAAGGAAATCATCATGGATCCACAAACCATCCTCTGTTAATTTTTTGGTTTGTCTAGAAGATAATAACATGTAACTGATGTCAGCATAAATATAATATATGTTAACATATAAGTGTGTGTATGTGTTGGTTAATTAGTAGTTGGAAACTTGGAAACTGTTGTAATAAAAAACAAAACCCGCACCACCTTACAATGTCCCCATCACCAACATGACTCATGATATGACCAACACCACTTATATTTGTTCTTCAATAACACTAATCTTCTTTAGGAGACTAATTAACCTTCTCTCATGAGGACTAAGAGACCCGGAACTTTTGATAAACAAAAAAAAAATCTCCACATATACACACATAATACATATATAAACCACGTTACAAGGGGTAAAAATGCTCTAATCAATGAGGATTATATTATATCGTCTCTGAAGCAAGAGAAAGGGCTTTGAATTTGCATATCACTGATCATTTGCTTAAGCTCAGATGTTTCCCCTTTAAGCTGAGTATTCTCTTGAAGAACTTTCTCATGAGATTCAGAGAGATTGTTAAGCTTGTCAAGCAACTGATGATTCTCTATTCTCAACCACATCACCTGAGACCAAAGCTCATCAAGGTGTCGCTGCTTCCTCATACGCGACCTCCTTGCGGATTCTCTGTTTGATATCATCCTTCTCTGCTTCCTCTCATTGATTATGTTCTTGTCTACCTGCTGCTCTTCGGCTTCATCTGATGTTGAGTTGTTGCTGCTTAGGCTCATGGATTGTGGGTTGTTTATAGCACTTTGGAAGCCGTAGAAGGAGTTAGGGTTTTGACCGTTGATTGGAAATGGTGATGATATCTGGAAATGGGAAGGATATGGAGATGGGATCGAGGAGTTTAGGTAGTTATGGAGGCTGAAAACCTCGGGTTGCGGCTGCATTTTGGAGTTGACTTGGGCAGAAAGTTAGGGTTTTTTTTAACTTCTTGTGAAGAAAGGTAGGTGAAATGGAAAAAAAGATTGTGGAATTTTGATGGAGTTTTTTGGTGTGTGAAGAGAGGAGATGGTTATATAGAGTAAATGAGAGAAGAAGTTGGGGAGTGGAGCCCATTTTTCTGCAATTGGGTGAAGCAATAACAAAGTTTCTAACATAAAAATTTAGTATATATGCACCTAGTTAATGTCACATTAATCTATATATGTATATAACATATACTCATTTCTTATATCCATAATTGTCTTGATTAAGGTAAAACATATCCAACATGGATAACCTTCCAACCTGTTGATTAAAATATATGACAAACTGAGGTTGCCAATTTGTTGAATGATGGATTATTTATCTGATTTGTAAAAAAGTTAATACTGTGATAATATGGTGCCTAAAAAGTTATAATGAATACTACTTCTGATCAAATCGGTTCTCTTTGTTTTTCAGTCAAGAAAAATCTCCACACCGTCGTCACACGGGAGGGACATGGGCGTAAAAAAAGCATAAAGCTTTACGTACACTTTTCTAATTTCTTTTTCCAATTAAATTATGAACAAAAATCACTTTGATTCAATGGTATAAGGAGTTTTCCCCCAAGTTTTATAATGCAATTCTAACCAACAGCATAGCTAACAATAGTGATATTTGTGATTAGTAGTTACTAGGTGGACGGCTCCCATATAATCATATATTGTGCGGGCATGAATATGATTTGAGTGTACCAAAACAAAGTAGTTCAATTCTTTTTGAAAAACGATATATATATATATGTAGGACATACTATTTATAGTAATATTAAAATCTCCTTCATTACCTAATTTTCACAGCCAAACTAAAGGGGAAGAATTCGCAAAAATATAAAAGAACAGATTTATATTTTTACCTCTAGCCATAGGGTCCAGACAGTTCACGCTAGCATTTAAAGGAGGTGGAGCACTGAAACTTAGAGCATCATTATCAATCCAATCTATGTATGAGTTTCTTATTATTTTTTTTCCTTTTTTCTGATTTTTTTAAATAAAAAAAAATTAAGTGAATCAGTTATGAGCCACCACGTATCAGTAGGTTCCGCGAAACAGTGCAAGAAACGACTCTTATTTGAGAGATTTAAAAACGTTTCTTAGCTAAAGTGGTGGGACCCACCACTACTTTTGGTTAAGAAACCCTCTTAAAAGACCCGGATAATGGTGTTGTTATCTCGGAACACAGTAAACTGGTCTAGGAGATTAGAAAACGACGTTTAAATGGCTCTTGAATCATGGTATATATTCAGGGTCCCCTCTAGAAATCATATACATGGCGCTCGCTCTGTGTGTGTGTTAGATAATATACATATTTTTGCTTAGAAATGAGTTTATAGATTGTATATTCCACCACTTTGTCACCCACATTCGATAAAGCAAAGGTATCCGAGGCATCTCAGCCGCAATCTTTGGCCTATCATGGACATGTTTATGTTTGTAGGATTTAGTATTATCATTTTATTACTCCATAAATTTTATATCTACATAGATATAAGAAGGTGCATGGGGGGAGTAGTGGATAATCATATTTATATGAATGACTTTTTCTTATTACATCAGCGAGGGGAAGATATTTGCATTATCTTTTGTTTAACATCATGTCTTAAACATATAAAAAAATACGAAATATTAGAGCATTGAGACAGTGGTGCTGATGTGTAGAGTCATTCGTCTTTCAGAGCCCCCCATTGTGCTTTAACTCAAAAAAAAAAACCTGTATTTAGTATCGAAAATAATAAGTATACATTAGTATTCTACTTGTCATCAAGCAGTACCTATTTTTAGTATTAAAATGACAACGAAATAGCACATGATATTTTTATTGTAGAGAAAGAAAACTATTTTCTATATTCTTGTTTGAAAAATACCCTAAGATAGCCCTAAAAAAGTTTTTGTCACAAAAATAACCTTTAAGAAAAAAAATGACCAAAATAACATTTATTAAAAGGTTAACAAAATGACAAATATGCATTTATACTCTTTGGATTAACTAATCTAGACTTAGGGTTTAGAGTTATGGGATGGGGTTTTAGGGGTGAGGTAACAAAATGACCAATATACATTTATACCCCTTGGGTTAACTAATCTAGACTTAGGGTTTAGAGTTATGGGATGGGTTTTGAAGGTGAAGTTTAAAATTGAAAAAAATAAAATAAACATTAATTTTTTAAAAATAAAAAAGACTAATTTGGTCATTTTTATTTTTGAAAGTTATTTTTGTGACAAAAACTTTAAAAAGGGGTATTTGAGAGATTTGCCCTTCTTGTTTTATGATATATAAGATACCATATTTTTATCAAAATTCTTGGAGTGCATTGATAATTTTAGATTAGTCTAGTTATTAGTAATCTACACATGCGTCTATTCATAAGTATTAAAAATCATGCTAATTAAAGACTGGCAAAACAAAAGGTATATTAAGATTTTACAAAAATATATAGTTGTGGTTGTAAAATAAGATTACTACAAATCATTTCAGTCTTAATTAAATTACGTGTTGTACTGTCTACCATGGTGGATAAAGATAAATGTTGATGTACATGAACTTTGAAAACGCAATACGCACCGTATAAAAGATAATAACAAATCAAATCATTATATTACGAACAATCCAAATCTTGAATATGGAATGTTTATTGTTTTGATGAAATTTAATTTCAGAGGAGCCTTGTGTCTCTAAGTCTCTATAGGTTGAGTGGACTAAATGGTCAAAAATATCATGAGAGAAGGAAAGACTCTACTTTCATTTCTTTAAAAGCTTTTTAAAAAGGTCTTCATTTTTTTTAAAAGTTGTGTTATTTTGTTATTTATACAATTATTGCAAATTATATATATATATTATGAATATGATATAATGATTTATCATTTATTAAAGTGTATTTAAGAGTGTTTACACAAAAATGCACAAGTGTGTAGGGAACCATGAACAGTTGAATACCTAGTAATGGGGATTTTTGTCTTAATGTACTTTTCTTGCATCTCTCTATCTATACACATACATGTGCTTCACACAAGCTTTGACCCTAGTTTATTTATTGTGTGTTTTAATGGCTTTAATTTATTTTATTAATAGATCTGCAATATTTTCATCTCAATAATTTAATAACTGATAAAGATTAAAACAATCATGGAATCAATAACTTATATTTGTGTAGTCGAGTTGCAAATATGAGCGAAATCATATGAAGTAATGCTTTTTCTTTCAGTTACATGTTCGTTTATGAAACATAGAGCCAATTATTTTCTCTTCATTTCATTCTAAGATTAGTTTTCTATACGGTTTAGATTTGATTCGGATTAGTTAAACCGAATTAGACATATAAAATCTAGATTATCATAGTGGTAATGTATTGTTATCAAGTTATTTATGTTTTACAATGTAGGTGGATGTATCTTTCAATACTCTGAGTTCGTTTCTCCAAAACTCGCTCATGAAATCACAATTGCCTCATATGGTGTAATTTCCGACAGGGAGAATACACTGTACATTTGACCTTATTTATTTGTCTGGCTGTTAAAGAAACTTTCTACCCGATATTAGGTTTTCATGTATGATATACATTGTCTTTTTTTTATTACTAATGTCGAGTTAGCCAAGTGGTAAAGAGATTGTGGAGTTGGCCTAATAGTAAAGAGGTTGTTGATGTAATTAGAGTCACCGTATTAGAAAAATTATTTATAATGTTTGGGTTTTGGATAAAGATGTGAAATCATCATTTATTGTTATTTTTAAGTAGGAGGAATTCGAAATAAAAAAAGCAATGATTAAGCCGAAACAATCAAGTAAATATTTACATGAAATACTCCAAGAATAGTAGAATACCCTTGAATGTGAAAACAGTTTTTCTAGTGAACCATATCTATCACACGCAAAAAGGTAAGGGCAACTTGGGAACATTAACTTGGCGACAAAGAACACACTCCTAAAATAACGGCTCTGGTTTTTGCACGGAAAGAGTACTTGGATTTAACTTGTCTTCCAATAGCAAATGTAGCACTAAGAAACCAACCAAAGGAATCTTTAATACGAAACATAATACTTTTAGTTTTTCTAAATTTTTAAAGAAATTACTGTAAGTATGATGGGAAAGTAAGAAATGATATTAACACTGAAGATAACTATCTTGTTTATAAAATGTTATTATGAACAGTTTTCTGAGATCCAATAGACGGTTAAATTCGTGCAGGAATGTTCGTTTGATTACTGGTCAGTGCGGATATGCAATTAGACCACATAATATTTAGTTTATATTTTTTTTTCTGTCTACCATTGTTAGTAAGATATATATATATCATAGGGAGAATCAAGAGTTGATTTTGGATTTCTACGGATATTTCATCTGTGAATTCTGATGAATATCTGTTTTAATCATAACTAGAGCTTGATCCGTGCGTTCGCGTGGATATTTATTTTTACGTTTTTAGACATTGATATTCGGTTTTCATGATTAGTGTTATATGTTTTAGATGTATCGCGGTATAACTAATTGACTGAATCACGTAATAATATTTTTTTTGATACAAATATTCGAACCCGTTTCAGATACATTGGTTATTTAGATATTTTTATGTTCTAACACATCAAAATCAAAATCATTCAGATTCGGGATGACACAACTCGAACTCCACACATAAATTTATAATATCCAAGTGGAACCTTCAAGACCCTACAAAAATGATCTCGAAAGAAACAATTTGTACATGAATGAATACATGAATGTATATACCTGATTGATTATGTAAATAATTTAAAAAAAAAAACTATTTCTATATGTTTGGCTAAAATAAGCTAAACAAAAAGATTTTTTTTAGTAAAATAGTTATATGGGAAACATTAAGTGACAATAAATGTAATATATTTTAGTTATTTTGATTTAACTTATTATTTTGTTCACATAAATCTGCCTTTGAATTATGAGTTTTGCTACTTAACTTTCCATAGATTGGAACTAAGAGAATTTTTTTTTTAGTAAAACAGATTAAACCGAACTATTAACCATATGCAAAACCGTTTATTTTACATTTTTTATTTTTATAATTTGCACAAAGTTAATGTTAATTAACCAATAAATAAAAATCTGCATTATTACTTTTATGGTAATATAATTAATGATTTGATGTATTATTAAGGTAAATATAATTAATTATGTGATTTATTGTTAAGGTAAAATACTTAATAAAATTATTAAAATACTATTATACTGCTATCTATGTTTCCAAACAGTTCTCATTTAAAATGCTATCCATGTTTCTAAACAATTCTTATTTAATCTGCTATCCATGTTTCCAAACAGTTCTTATTTAATCTGCTATCCATGTTTCTAAACAGTTTTCATTCAAACTGTTATCCATGTTTCCAAACACTTCCTATTTAAATTGTTATCGATGTGTACAAACATTCTCATTTTGTACTTCTGTTTTAATAAGATAGATATTTGACTGACTCATTGTTGGTAATTATTAACAATTTTCTTATTGAGTAATCGTATAATTCAAACTATATTGTATAATTGTTGAGAGTTTATATTTTATCATTCATATATAGCGTTAGAGAAATTCATCCTAAAAATAAAATTATCCCCTGTATTTTGTCTTTTCCAATTAATTTCTTGCGTCTCGAACTGAAATTACTGACGCAACATTAGTGATTATAGATTGAAATTCATTTTTTTATCAGTAATCAATAATCATATTCTACCTTTGTAGTAATGACTCAATCTTCGCATTCACCAAGTACCAATCATGATATTTTTTTAATCATGATATCTTTGTATTTCTGCATAAATGTAATGTGCATAAGATAGCGGATTGATCAACCATACATGCCTAATAAGTTTCAGAGTGACATACTCAATTCCATGCGTTTTAATATAATCTTGAATATGGCCGTGAGAAAATAAAAGTGCACATATATACGTAAGTAGAACAATGTATGGACATGGAACACACACATAAGTATACAAAATTGAGCTCAACACTAAGTTGGTGTCGAAAAACTAGTTGAGATTCTCACTTTGGAAAGAATGCGAACTGATGAACTCAATTTTTATATCCTAATTATGGAATCATGCGATTACAATGGGACCAAACTAAATCAACGGATTCATAAGTAAATGTCAACACATAATCAGATTTAGACACGTGTTTATGGTAATTGCCTTTACGGTTGTCATGTCTTAGTCCTGTTGAATAACTAGTGGTTGGATTATACTGATTGCTACGACAAGTATACAACATAGTTAGGGCTGAGCAAAATATCTAAAATTTCCGTTATGCACTTTTTGATTCGATTACAAAAATTATGGTATATAAATGATGTATAGAAATACCTGATTCGATTACATCATTATTTACTACATCATTTATAGACGAAGCATTATTTAATAAGTAACCGTTAGTTTATGTAGTAAATAATGCTTCGTCTATAAATGATGTATTATGTACAAGACAAGGTCTAAATATACATGTTTTATCACTTATCAGTTTTAAGAATGTGTACACTCGACGTGGTGGTCTCCTGTTTCAGGCTATAGTCTTAGCCAAAAATAAGGTATATATGGCTATTTGGTTCAGTACAAAGTGTAGCAGATTTTCTGCCTCATGCAGAATCTGCCAATAAATATGATAATCATATCAGAATTGATGTGAAACCAATAGTTGAATAACAAGAGAGGAAACTAACGTATTTCTATTCCAAAGATTTTGAAGTTCTAAAAATCCAAGACATAAAAAGCTTGGATTGGATTGAAATGTATATGAAAGTAGCATCCTAATTTTGAGTCAATATGACATAAAACAATGTTATAATTAAAGATAATATATGCTCTTAGATCTTGTACCCTCAAGAATAGACACTCTCTTAACCTCTTGTCGTTCTCTACTATTTATCTCCCTTAGCCAACTTCGCTTTTTTTTCATTTGAACACACGTTCTTTCTCTATATATACTCCCAAACATTTTTTTATAAAGAATAGAAAATTGCAAAAAAATTTAAACTCTTAAATAGATTTGTATATACGGCTTATAACTAATAATAATAATAGTGATAATTTGTATAAAATAGATACAAGAACCTTATACACACACAAGAACACACACAAAATAAATTAATGGAATTGGGTTAAATATACATCATGTGAAGGGAGCAAAATCATTCATAGTATGATTTTGGGCGGATAATGCCAAATTATATAGGGTAGGTGGCTAGGGAGGCACATCCATAACCCCACGCCACAAAGAAAAGCTAACGCAATTGATATTATTGCTATTATCTATATCTGTTTTGGTAAGATTGTCTTTTCTTTTTAACTTAACTTACATGATTTTCTGTTCCAGTAATTGTGTATATATCCAATACACTCTGATTAACGTATATTTCAATGGTTTGTGCTAGTTTTGTTTTTTTAAAGTGGTTTGTGCTAGTTTGGTCGCTCATTGTTTAAATTCAAACTCTATACCGTTTGTTGTTAACCCAAAAAAACGATTAAAAGGTTAATTAGGTTACGATTATTAAGTCCGGAGCCAAATGCTGATAATAACATGTTTAAGGGATAAATGACCATTATCATATAATTGAGCTAGTGAACTTGGGAATTCTCAAAAACCACTAAACCAAGGGTCAAATTTGAACAAAAGGAGGCAACGCATTTACGCAAAGGTCGCATATTCTTTTTTTTTTTTGTCAAACGCAAAGGTCGCATATTCTTTTTTTTTTTTTGTCAAACGCAGAGGTCGCATATATATATATATATAACCCATGAATTCATACCTTTATACTTTACACAAATGAGCCAACACTGTTGTATATTATACACTTTATTAACGTTCTTATACTCTTTTTATGTTTCTAATTATTTTTGTTGCTTTGCTCATCATCAAGCCATGACCCGTAAATCATATTCTTTTCGGATTGTAGTGCATGTATGAAAGGTTTACATTCCATGTGCAATTATATATATATATATACATCCAAGTCGGAGAACTAGTACTGCATGTATCTTAAAATAAACTAATGGATAAGAGTCTACGTGGAAACAGTTTATAAACTAATAGTTAAATTTAAAGAAAAGAGAGTACGTAAATTTATAAATAAATAATTTATCTTTTCAATGTAACTAAAAACAGTGTTCAGTTAATTAATAACTAATTCAACTAATACACTTCAAAAATTAAACATTATTCATATTAGTTTATCAGTCAACTATTTCTTCTTCTTTTCTGTCAACAGTACACTATTTCTAATTCTAAGTTATAAAAACCAAAACACCTTTGATGAAGTTAACATAACAGAGTAAATAAACATTTTCCTCTCCCAACACTCTGTTTCATGTTCTGTAGCCTTCAACAGCTCTCATCAAGAGTAGATGAGTGGTCCAAATCTTTATGATACTCTTAAAGGATGTTTATTGGGATCTCTTAGTCTAGGAACTCCTAAAAAATATTAGTATAAAATTTGTGGATTTCACTAAAATTTAAGGGATTAACTCTTAGGGACCCTAATTAAGGGACATTCCTTACATTATTTCGTGGATTCTACTGACACGTGGCGACCTACGATTGGTTATCTTTTAAAAAAAATTAACAAAAAAAAGGAAAAAAGTGGATTCCACTTTTTTAAGGGACTCCACTCATCCCTAACAATAAACATGCTCTTAGACATGAGGTTTTGGGGAATGAACTTCACGGATATACATCATTCTACTCGACTTTAACTTGTAGTCATAAATGAACAAAAAAAATTATATTGTTAAAACACTAACAAAATAATTAATATTTTACATTTAACTAGTTAAACAAAATTGTTTATCAAAATTCATTTAATATACGGAAAAATTTGGGCGTAGCATGAGAAACCTCTAGTTTAAATCTATTCTATTAAATATAATCATGATCTATTGATAAATGTTATGTTCGCTTATTTATTTTTTAATTTAAGGAATCACTTATTATCAGTATTATTAAAACAAAATCACTCTTATCTGTTACCCCTATAACTACTTGGAATATTACTTCCCTTTTAATTCTTATATTTTAGAAACTCATAAATCTCATTTATACTAATTAAAAGTCACGAAATAATATAGAATAATAACAGTTAATTTAATATTTATTAACAACTATTATCTACATATGTTAAACGACAATTAAAAAATGGCAATTAAACGACAATTTCTCCATTAATAATAAGGTATAAATAATATGTTTAAGATTTAACCATTCCAAGACTCACTAATTATTCATTAATAACAATTATCTATATTAATTTAATATTTCTTAGGTTAAACTACTAAAACAAAATCAATTTGAAATAACAAATGGTTAAATAAACAAAACCAGATGCGGGTATGAATTATCTCAAATCCTCAAAATATTAGTTAAATTTAAAAATAAATCATATATATATATATATATTTTAAAATTATAGAAAAAGGTTTAAAACACACATTTTTTTAATTATAGAAAAAAGTTTAAATCACACAAAAGAAAATTATCAATACAAAACAGATTAAATATTAAAAATATTCTATAAAAATTAAACTATTAAAAATATAATCAGGGTGAAATAAGTTTAGAAAACATGTTAGATAAAAAAATTTAAAGTATATTATTATTATTATTTTTTTAAATATAACATATGAAAAATCATAATTTCATTAAATAAAATAAAATTTCAATTAAATATTAATTCCGTTCTTTTTAAGTGCGAGTCAAAAATCTAGTAGTATGATAAAGATGTTTGCTACAGAAATCACATATGATATTACACACTTGACTTTACAATTACGCACAATATTGTCAACCCCCACTAAATAAATCATATATATATATACATGATCGATCCACCGTGAGTTATTACATCTTGTAAACTTTCATCATCATAATTCTGGACATCCTTTATATTTACAGTTTAACCATAATTATGATGACTTAAGAAAACGTAGTTTTACGTGCAATTATAATAATAATATACGGTGAACTACAGGTAACATAAGTATATTATAGTTGGTATAACTTTGTAAATAATATAATAAGAACAGTACTCCTTTACGTACGTTTGGTGATGTTCCTAGAGGGCGAGTGAGATGGTGAAGAAGGCGTCGTTTTGAGCAATTCGAGACGGTCCGTCCCAAATCGCCGTAGGAGTCGCCAGGAAGTCTCATATGTAGTAACCAGAGGTAGAAGGAGAGTGATGATCGCTAAGCAAAGCTAACGAAAAGCTATCTTCTCTTTTTTTTTTTGTTTGTCTTGGGTTTTGTGATCAATGCGATGGCTTTGGTGTATAATATAAGAAGTGGGGAAGATGGTAATGGTACTGACGTGGCGTGATAGCTATGATGCCACGTATGCTTAGGCGTCACGGTAAATAATGGATTAGGGATAATGGATTAAAGATGTACAATATAGATCATAGTAGGGTTTGAGACTATTGATAATTAAAACATGGCCCTTAATCTAATATATCCTTGTAAAACTAAGTTTGACCGAATAAAAAAAGGTAACGAAGCAAGTGGAGTGGCAACGCGAAACATGAGCCATCTAAAAATAGCATGTGGTTACTCTCATGTGAGTAGATTTTTGCTTGCTTTTATATGGGATCTCATAAGTTACAATATACGACACCACAATGAAGATGTTTCAGAAAAACAAAATGATGTACCTCATTGTGTTTGCTTTTCTTTTAAATGGTTGCACAACCAAGGAAGTGGCAGATTCTCTGATTCAAAAATCTTGCAAGAAAGTTTCACAGGGTCCAGGTGCATTCGGCAATCCCCATTTTGAAAAAAATTGCGTTGCATCTCTCAAAGAGAATCCGAAGAGCCTGAAAGCAAAAAATCTCGGTGATTTGACCATGGTAGCAACAATTAACGCCATATCAAACTTAACAAACGTGAAAAGAATGGTGGAGAAGATTATAAAAGAGAGAAAATATAAGAACAATGTTACCAAGAAGTTGTTGGAAGAGTGTCTTAAGCTTTACTCCAATAGCTCTAAATCTTTAACTTCGGGTTTGAATTACGTCAAAATGAAGAATTTCGAAAAGGCTAAAGATGATTTTCGTGAAGCAGGGGATGGACCGATATTATGCGGAATGAAATTCAACGGCGACAATCAGCAGATATCTCCTGTGAAAGAAGAGAATATTTTTCTCATGACAATGCTTCAAATTCCTATGACGTTTGCTATAGATATTTCATACGAACAAAAAGATAAAAACAAAAAGGGAAAGTAAACTAGTGGAATCTCTCATTAGAAATAAATTAGGTTTGTGAAGATGCCTAGCGTGACTAGCGTCCAATTAAATAAAAGGGTGTTAACTGTTAAGTGAGTTCTACTGAACAAAAGTTATGAAAATATAATTTGTTCTCATTACTAATTTTGTTTTGTGTGTTAATTTTTTTTGTTTAAATCATGTAATCAAATGATATTTACGAGTTATAAGGAAATTATTCATATCGGAACATATTATGAGACCGATGACAAACTACAAACAAAGTGAAGGATAATTCAGTTGCCAATTTATGAAAAATGGTATCGATTTTGTACAAGCAGGAGCAGAACTCACACCCATCAACTCTCCACCTTTCTTGACATTCCAAGCTTCCCACAACCGAAGGAGCCTTGTGAAAACGAGTAGAGGCGGCTCATGGTTTAAAAGGGCTCTTGGTGAAAAAAAATTAGGCCCTTTGATAGTTAAAATATAATTTAGTATAAATTCTAAAAAAAATTATAATATTTAAAATGTTATTAAATTTAGATATAAAACAGATAAAGTAAAAAAATAGAAATGCATGTAAATTTATTTATTTTTCTTTACAAAATCTGATTTAAAAAAAAAAAAAAATGGACCCCTAATATCATAGGCCTCGGGGTGGTCGCATTGTTCACCCTTGTAGCTGAGCCGGCACCGACAACGACATCCCTACAACGACCTGCTTTGAGCACAGAGAAATGTAGCTGTTAATTTGCCGTTATCGGAGATTGCTGAAAGAGATATAAGAGCATCATTAGTGGTATAATGTCCATTTAGAGTACCTAATGAATATAATATTAATAGATTTAATTTCATTAAAGAATAATAGTTAAATTTAAATAAAAATAAAACTCTAACCAATGAGACAACAACACACATTGTTAGAGTCTCTTCCGTGTTATGCAACATTTCTTTATAAGGGTACGCTTCTTCCTTCTCTCTCATCTTTTTCTATTATTTTGAATATTTTTATGGTAAGAAACCTGTGCACAAACTGCCACTGCGAGTGCTCTAATGTTTTCGATAAATGACGTAACAAAAGAATGACGGCCAAGTTTCTCACAATGTCTACATAAATATTATTTGTT
>CAJHQP010003830.1:0-62149 GCA_905132765.1 Moricandia arvensis | reverse complement strand
TATAAGGATTAGGTTTTCGGGACTAAATTTCGACCTGCATGACCCGCAGATCGACTGTTTTTTGTATATTCAAAATTTCGACCTGCATGACCCGCAAAGAACAAATAATATGCCCGCACCCGCCCCGCTAAAATTTGCTGGTAATCCGCGAGACCCCCGGGTTATATTAAATTTAATAAAATAATTATTTTTATTATATATTAATTATTTTTATAAAAAAATATTATAAAAATAATAAAATTATATATTTATAATTAAAATTATGTTATTTTAAAAAAACATTTTTATATAAAAAAAATTTACAATTTTTTTTTAGTTTTGCGGGTTGGCCGAGTACTCGCGACTCAAATTTAGTCGATCCGCACCCGCCTCGCTTAAAGTCGACTTAATCCGCACCCGCACCCGCATGTTAAATTTTTAATTCGGTCAACCTGCACCCGCTCCGCGGCGGGTCAAACAGGGCGGGACGCGCGGGTAATGACCTAAATTCCCAGCACTAAGGCCATGTTCAACCCCGGGTTCTTAGGTGGGGTTCTTAACTTTTGATTTTTCGTTTTTTCGTTTTTTTTTTTTTTTTTTTACTTTACGGCTAAGAACCGGCTCTTAAAACTCTTATTTAAGAGCCGGTTCTTAGTTTTTCTTAGTTAAAAACTAAGAACCGACTCTTAACAAAAGTTAAGAACCCCACCTAAGAACCCTGCAATAAACATACCCTAAGGGTCGCTTATCAGCTGGGCCGGTTCGGACTTGCGTCCAGGTCGGGTCTTATATGTTCTTTCGAGCACGGGCCTTAGGATTTTAAACAAAACTGGCCCATTCGTTAGAGGAATAGGTAGGGCACTTGTTGGTTCAAACGATTCCTCCAATTTGTCGATCGAGAAACCCTACCTAAAAGGTCGTCGTTGGATCCAATCTGATCTCTCAGGGAGAAAAAAGATGTCGGCAGTAGGAACATCGAAAGGGATATTGGAGATTGCGAAGTTCGGTTTCTACGTGGCTGTACCTATCGGTCTTATGTACACCTTCGCCAACAACAGCACCAATATCAAGAAATTCATGGGAAATGTATCTACCCCCCTCTCTTTCTCTCTCTCTTATTGTATTATCGTGTTCGATTAGACATGTCAAACTGATATGTTTCGCTGATTAGTTGCTTAGAAACATCTGTATATGATTCGACTTGTTTCATTTTGTATATATACAACAGTCTGCAATGGATTCATCTTTTTTTTTTTTGGTGTGCAGCGTTCATATGTTGTCTACCCTGAAGAGGCACCTCGACCTCCTTCTCCCGAGGAGCTACGAGAGATGGCTCGAGAGCTTGCCCGTAAGAAGAACATCCACTGAATGTCATATTGAATTGGAGATGATAAGGTTATGCATGTTGTTGATTCCTGTAAGATCAGAAATAAAGATTTATTTGTTAAAAGAAACTTTTGTGACATATCTTGTGGTTATTGTATACATCAATAAATTTGAGAAACCAACGGTAATAACAATGTTCTGTTCTTTCTTGTATTCTGAGAAACCAAGAACAGTCATCAACTATCTAGTGTTCTGTTCTTTCTTGTATTTCCGAACATAGCTAGTGAGAAACCTCTTCACAAAACACCCAATGGTGTCTGGGAGATTCTTCAGTCTCTTGCAATATGATAACTGCAGTTCTAATAAGCTTTGTGAGACAGTCGATAGAGTTTGGCACTACTTCAGTTGATGTGAAGCTCAGTCCCAACCCAACGTTTTTAATATTGTTGGAAACTAGTGGAAACTCTTCTGTATGTGTTGCATCCATCTAGCTTAAGGGTTTTGAGTGACTTCATCTAGATGTTAGATGGGAGATTCTTGAGTTTTATGAAATGGTTTGTGTGACTAGCTTATCGAGGTGGCCAAGGGAAGAATGGAGCTCAACCAAGCTTTCGCAGTAACAAAGACATACGCGAGACTACTTGCCTTTGAAAGGTCTGGAATCTCAATCAGATTACTGCATCTGTTGAGTTTCTTGTCTCTTAGACTTCCAAGTTCCTGCCATACAAAAGATAGCAAGACATTTGTTTCGTGTAAGAGATAGATAACACCAAAAGAACAACAACACATGGATCTACAGTACCTGACACCCGCTCCATAGTGTTTAACCTGAATAATCCGAGAGGTTGATCTCAACGTAATAAATATTCAGTCTTAAATTATAGTTTGAAGGCAATGACTTTAGAGAGTAAGCCTCCCAGTGAAGATATCTTAGTGGAGGGAGTAGTCAAAACTTTCAACCATGCACACTTAGCTCCCCTCAACAGTGAAATTATTATGAATTTTAAGAAATTTGAGACTGGTCATCCTCTTAAAACTTGCAAGGGTCAATACAAAACCCTATTTCTCCAGCCATGTTGAGCAACATACTTTCAATCTCTGTCTTTGTTTCCCTAAGAAGAGTATCATGATAGTCAGCACAAGGTTCATAGAGAAACTAAAACGGTTATGCCTAGAGTAAGGTATAAACTTTCTTGTTTTACCATATTTTCACTGATCAAGCTTTTAGCATCCTTAACATTCCATAGCATTCTACGCTTTCCATAGTTAATTCATTTTTTCCTTCACAAATGATATCCTTAGTCATTTCTTGAAGTAAATCATGAACACATTTCCTCGTATTGTTGGACATACTTATCATAGACTTTTCCATCAAAGTGACTAGCCTTAGTCCAGATTTAAACACAAAGTGGGTCAAATACCATTTTCGCTCTTTGAATATATGCCCCGTTGAAACAACAAGCAATATAACGAAAGACAATCTCTTCATGATCATCCCATACATCACAATTTACTTTAATTTTAACTTCAGAGAACCGCCTAACACAACTGGAAGCTCCAAATCTCATGTTAAGCATCCAACAATCTGAATTGATCACTTTGTCGGTTTCGATTTGAAAAAAAAGTTACTCTAATATTTTCATATAAAGGAACTGAAAATTTACTTTGAAAGAAAAATTGGACAAACATATGCAATGAAAATATAGATCCAAGCTAAATTTATGGCATAACCTCCCAAAACCAAATTAGAAAGTTAGATCAAACATGAAAATGTGAGAGAAATGACAAAACAACAGAACCACGTCGACGATTTAGAGCCGTATATATACATGGAGATGAAAAGGAAAAATAAAAGTCAGAACAGATCCGATCATAGATCAAATTCACCAAAAATTATAAGGCAATACAATGAACAATGGCAAAGGAGGCCACCAGAGCACTGAAATTATTTTGAACTCTCTGAAGAGAAGTTGGAGGTAGATGTGTCAAAACGAGTGGCAATTCATGAGCTCGCTCAGCTCAGTTTAGTTTTTCTTGAGTACGAGATATATTTTCTATGCTCATTTATTAAATGAGTTTAATGATCAAGTTTAATTTAGTTCCCGAATTATATGAGTGAGCTTAAATGAATATGACTTAGCTCATAAACTTGATTTTTAGAGTTATATATACTTTTATATATTAGAAAGATTTTTTTGCATTTTAATTTTATAAGATAAATATAAATAATATATAAATTATGTTTAAAGAAATCTATCTAAGATTTTTGCAAAAGAAAATACACATTATCATAGAAATCTCTTATGAACACATATTAGTTCTTCGTTGCTTCTCAAAATTCACTAATTTTGAATTAAATAAACAATATAAATAGAAGTTTCATAATAAAAACAAAAATAAAGGGGTTGAAAATTTTTATAAATAAAATACTATTAATAAACTAAATGTAAAACATTTTTAGAAGATTAACAAACAATAAAGCTAAAAGAACTCATTGAGGAGATTTTTTATGGTTCTTTGTTGCTTATTGAAACAATAAAAGGCCAAAACAACAAAAAAAAAAATCGCCAAGCTCACATTTGACATTTTTCCAAGTCAGCTCTACAACCCATGCAATTTGAAAGACTATTAATTGCGAACAATCTTATTATCAAATAGACCTATATGCCGTGGCTTGTATAACTGAGTAATTATAATTACTCTAACTTGGCATTTTAAACTTCAAGTACATGATCTTTTCAACTAAAGATATAATTTTCTTTATTTTGTGTACTTAATATAATACTAACATAAACATGGTAGCAACAAATATTATAAATAACTCCCAACATAATACAATTTCAAGGATGCCGGTGTAATCAACATTTTACCATTTCAAACTTCTAGGTGATGAAAGCTACAATTTAACATGGTAACAATATAATTTAAATGGCAACCAACATAATACGACTTTCAGAGAACACGGTTGAATAAGTTTTACCAATTCAAATCTTAGATGATTATAGCTACACTGTTCGAGTTCTTTAGATTAAGGAATCAATGTATGGACTTGTTCAACACCCAAAATCTTCTATAAATTCAACTTCTTTTCTCACATCTTCATTGGAAACAAAACCAAGAGATTAACAATAATCCTTATTTTTTTTCAGAATAGATTAACACATACACTTGGAAATGAAGAGTCTCTCCTATATTGCAGTTCTATCTCTCTTGGCTTTGACACTTCCATTAGCCATTGCTTCTGATCCAAGCCCCCTTCAGGATTTTTGCGTTGGCGTCAATACACCAGCAAGTGGAGGTATGCATGGTTTCTTAACTTCTTGAATATTTTTTTTTTGGTAATTTTTTGCATTACTTATATTTTTAAACCGTTTTCAGTGTTTGTGAATGGAAAGTTCTGCAAGGATCAAAGGATCGTTTCCGCAGATGACTTCTTTTTCTCAGGACTCAACAGACCTGGAAATGTAAACAACGCTGTTGGGTCCAATGTGACAACCGTCAACGTTAACAACCTTGGAGGACTGAACACCCTTGGAATCTCACTTGTTCGTATAGACTATGCACCCAACGGTCAGAACCCACCTCACACTCACCCACGTGCCTCTGAGATCTTGGTTGTCCAACAAGGAACCTTGCTTGTAGGGTTTGTCTCTTCAAACCAAGACGGAAACCGTCTTTTCGCCAGAACACTTAACGTGGGTGATGTATTTGTGTTTCCTGAGGGACTCGTACATTTCCAGTTCAACCTAGGACGAACTCCAGCGGTTGCAATCGCGGCGTTGAGCAGCCAAAACGCAGGTGTTATCACGATTGCTAACACAGTGTTTGGGTCTAACCCAGCTATAGACCCGAATGTTCTTGCAAGGGCATTCCAGATGGATGCTAATCTCGTCAGAGATTTACAAAATAGGTTCTAGTAAAAAAAAGAAATATTGTCGTACTTGGAATTGCTTTATATTACGTTTTTTCTTCAAAATAGTGATTACAAAATCAGTATGATGCATGATGTTGTTTGTTTGTTTTTTATCTTATCTGAAGTTTTTCGGTGAAGAAATAATCTTGTACTGTATGTCCAAAATAATAATAATAATAATTTTTTTTTACGTTTTTTTTTAAATTGTCATTTTATCTTACATAAAATATTGTTTTATAGTTTCGATGCAATTATACTTATTTTAGTTAAATATTAATTGTCAAATACATTGATCTAATAAATAACTTTATTTATTTCAAATACTATTAGTTAAATAAATGTGATTAATGAAAATATTAATGCATTCTAATCATTTTGTTAATATGTGTAAACATGTCTAAGTGACATTTTTTTAACGAAACAGGAAATAATAATCTTGGGTCAAAAGTTAAGTGGCTAAGCTAAGTTCATAACTGTAATTAGTACTGAGCATGTTGTGCCTATAATTCATGAGGCTTTAACCAAACAGTAAACTAATGATGTCTTATGAACCAAATATAGTTATGATTTAGAAATTTATATAAATAGTTACAAACACTAAAGATTTGTTTTATCACCAATAACTTTTTCACTAGGTTCCATAATTCTTTCTCGAAAACCTTATCAGCATTGGCTATATTTAGTAGAAACTAATAAGAAACTAATCATTGCACAATCAGTCATTCATAATCATTGCACTATTTTCTTTTCCTACCTCTCTCTACTATATCTCTAAGAATCTAATTTTCCATTCCTTTTTGGTTATTTGAAAAAATAAATCCTATTTAAAATTTGTATTAAATATCATTAAGATCCGAATATAAGTCTCAAGATCAACATATAAGTAAAGAGTACACAACAAAATAAGAATTAAACCAATAAACCAATAATTATACTGAGTCAGTGTTCGGTATAGTTATTTCTTGATTGATTAGGAGAAAATTTCAAATTTACCACTTTTGTTGTACCACTTTTCATTTTTATGTTTATTAAATCGACATTTTCATAAATACCATTTTTAAGAGATAAAATTTTTTAAAATTAATTAAAATCTTAAATTTTACATTCCTAAACCCTACCCTATCCTACCCCCACCCTCAACTGTCAACTCTAAAGCTTAAGTATTAAATTAATTAACCCAGAAGTTATAAGTTTGTTTTTTCTCTTAAAATAAAGGTAAAAATGAAAAATGGTACAAAGAAAATGATCTTTTTTGACAATTTTCCATTGATTAGATCAGTTCAAAATTTAAATATATATGACCATATATTTACATTATATAGACCTAAGAATTAGTTTTAAATATGATATATGTTTTGGTCTCTTTTATTAACTAAAAATAAAAAATAAGCATATTTATTTTTACAATTAAAATCTCAATTTCTATGAATAGGATAAAATAAAAATAATATATAAAAACTAAAAAAATATTTTTTATTTTTACACTTTTCTTAAGAAAATAAAATTAAAAAAAAACTAATTAAATAGTGATAGTCAAAAATTAATTATGAAATATTAAATTTAACAACAGTTAAAAGTAAATTATTATATATCTAATATATTAAAACAGAGTCCTATTTTTATCTATTTATAAGTAGTCTAGGTTGGACCATTATATTTTTTGAATTTTCTATTTATTCTCCTATAATTAACTTAATTATTATTAAATATATATTATATCTAACCAATTATCTTAATATTTTCAAAATAATATATCTAAAAAGATATTCTTAAGTATCTTTTCGCAAGATTAGATTTTAATAATATATTTTAATATCTTTTATTTAAAATGTAAATATACACTTGTTTTTAAATAATAAAACCATTATTAATATTAACTATATTTAAAAATGAAAAATTATTCATTATTCATTTATATAATAATAAATCTATAATATTATATATATAATTTATATTCATAATTAAATTACTACACCAAGTAATAATATAAAGTAACTTAATTCATTAATTAACTATTTGTAAGTTATAAAATAACAGAATAGATTATATTTATGAATTTTACAACATACTTCAACTTATTAAACAATATTACAATACGATATATGAACTAATAAATCATTTCTTAAGTTAATATACATATTTAAATTAAAATATTAAAAATAATTAATATATTTCTCATGTACGAGACAAGTATAATAACAATAGTTAATTTGTATAATAATGTTGACAAAAATATAATAATAAAATAAAATTTTACGAATATTTTAGATTAAAAATTTGTATTATAATATATGAAGCAGGTTATATAAATTAATTATCTTATTTTCATAAAATTATATTAATGTAAATTTTATTTTTATTATATATACTTCAAAACAAATGTTTTAATAGAAATATACACATTTATAAGATTTCTAATTTTGAGTAAATAAATATTTGAATAAAAATTCATCTCGCTTTAAGAAGTACGAGTCAAAATCTAACAATAAACATTAATATTTCATCAAAATCTAATAAGAAACATTAAAATGCGGTTGAAAATCTAATAATAAACATTAATATTTAATCAAAATTTAATAAGAAAAATTAAAGTGCGGGTCAAAATCCATCTCACATTCATGTATCTATTTCTAATTTAGTGTGTATCCTCTCGAATATTGATTCATTACGCTTACAATGCGGATTAAAATCCATCTCATATTCATGTTTCTATTTCTAATTTAGTATGTATCCTCTCGAATATTGATCCATTACGCTTACAATAAAATGATAAATTAATTTGACTAACTTTTGTAAAATAAGAGCATAACATTCATAATATATATCTACAATTCATCTAAACATTCATAAATTAGAATACTTTAAATATGAAAATTTAAGTCAAATTGTATTACATAGTGGCCACCCATAGGTTCAACCAGTAGTCGGATCCCAAATTTTAGCGTATTTTGCGGATTTTATTAAAATTTTAAATAACGAGTTTAAAGAAAAAAATAAACCGGACTCCATATAAAATCATCAGTTAGTCAGTTTAACCGTGGATCCGGGTCGTGACCCGAAACACTGGATATAACGATTCATTTGTAACATTTAATTAAATATAGATACATAATCAAAAATACAAAATTATTTCATATAATTTGGTTTGTGTCGAATATAATCTCGCACTTTGAAATCGCGGATCAAAATCTAGTTGATTTTCTAAAATTGGGTTTTAAGTTGACAAGACTCATCAATTTTTAACAGGTTTTACCAGTTTTTCTTAAATTTAAATTTTAAACCGAATGGCTGGACTGAACCGCCGGTTTTCTTTGACCAGTCATGGCAGGACTGGACCGCCGGTTTTCAAAAACTTTATCACTTTTATTCTTGCATACTTTTCCTATAGATCGATAAGAAAGCAACCTCCATAATTAAGTTCTGATTTTCTTTTCTTTCCCCGGGACTCGAATTTCATTTTTCCCGATTCAGATCAAACCTTACATCGCCGTTGCCTCCGCCAGTGTTAAGCTAAATCCAAGGTATGATCTTCGATCCTCAATCCACTTTTCATTTCACTGTTTCCATCATCTCCCAAAGTAAGGATCGAACCATTTGGGATCGTTAATACCCAAATCCGATCTGGGATTCTACTGATAGACAAAACCTGGGTCAATTCAAAACTGGATCTTTAGGGTTTTCTTCAAAGAAATCAATCTCAACTCTTCCCCGTACACCTTGTTCAAAGAAAGATTCAATTATGTTTTTCTTTTGTTATTACATGAAACCAGAGAGACATGGGAGCATTCGCATCGAGGTTCTGGTTCATGATGTTCCCTGCAAAAGAGTACAAGATTGTCGTTGTTGGTTTGGACAACGCCGGTAAAACGACGACGCTTTATAAGCTTCACTTGGGTGAAGTTGTCACTACTCATCCTACCGTAGGAAGCAACGTTGAAGAGCTTGTCTACAAGAACATCCGCTTTGAGGTTACCCCCAAAACTTTCTTGAAAAAGAATGATTCTTCGGACATTGTTTGGATTCTTACATAAGTATGTGTTTCTTCTGCTTATGATCTTGTCACAAAAAAATTTGAGCTTTATTCAAAACTGGCACTATTCTTATGGTTTCTTAATCACAAATGTATATTTTTTTGCATTGCTTTTCTTCTGTTAGCTATTGTTTTAGGCTTTGCAAATCTTGAGTTGATGCATATGGTTGATACCATTTGTGTGTTTAGGTGTGGGATCTTGGTGGGCAAGATAGGCTGAGAACATCATGGGCAACGTACTATAGAGGAACCAACGCTGTAATCGCGGTTATAGATAGCACAGACAGAGCCAGAATCTCTCTCATGAAAGAGGAGCTGTTCAGATTACTTGGGCATGAGGATCTTCAGGGCTCTGTGATACTCGTGTTTGCAAACAAACAGGACTTGAAAGACGCTATGAGCCCAGCTGAGATCACTGATGCGCTTAACCTTCACAGTATCAAGAACCATGATTGGCACATTCAAGCAAGCTGTGCAGTCACTGGAGAAGGATTGCATGATGGGCTTGGTTGGATTGCCCAGAAAGTTACTGATAAAGCTCCAAAGTAAGGAGGAAATGTCAGGAAACGAATCACATAACCTTTGCCATTTTCTCTTTCTTTTCTTATATATATACTATGTCTCCACATAACTTTCATGTGATGATGTTGAAATGGTATCCTGCAGAGAAAAAAAGAATCATTCTTTTGGGTTGTGAAATTTCAGATAAAAAACATAGCATGATTGGTTAATATTGTTGGAACGAAGCACCGCTTCATACTCAAACGGTTAATACTCAATACATGTGTTAATTAAAAGCATCACTTGAGTTAATATATAAAGTCATCAACTGATATATGTGAGGAGACAAAATCATTTTAATTCAATTTTCTTCTTCCCCAAAACAAATTTCTGTAGAAAACCAGAGTATAGTTTGCTAGGGTCTTTGTGCAGTGTGTTGTAAGAAGATCAATAGTTGTATTTTCAAGATAGACGTCCGAAACTACTCACACCATTGTAAGGGCGCAATTTTGTTTTAGGTGATTGCTAAAGCAAACTTCTATCAATTTACAATTGTTTAAGTTGTGAAAGGAAGAAAGGTAATTATCTACTTAATTATTTATAAAAATTCATAAATCGGGTAATATTTATAACGGTTTATAAATTACTACGATTAGCGAACATATTGAGTACGTGAGGTTGATTTATATATGTACTTTGGATTAACAATCTAAGACAGGATATCCTTTTTGTTCTTTTCAAAGAAAACAAAATGGATCAATTTCCTGTAATTGGGAAAAGTCACATAAAGAAGCCTTTTGTTTTTCGAGGAGTGGATTTCAAAAGATGGCAGCAAAAGATGTTGTTTATCTCACGACACTGAATCTGGCACATTGCTTGACTTCTGAGGACCAGAGCTACTTGTAGAAAGTGATATTTCTGATGAAATAATTAAAGCTTTAGAGGCATGGACACAAAACGAGTTTTTGTGCAAGAATTATATTCTTAACGCTTTGGATATTCTCTTTACAACGTTTATCATATATTCCAAACTCCAAAAGAGTTGTGAGAATCATTAGAGAAGAAGTACAAGTCTGAAGTTGCAAGCGCTAAGAAGTTTATCGTGAGAAAGTTCTTAAAATTTAAGATGAGTGACATTGTTTCTGCTGCGAAACAAGTGGAAGAAATTCAAGTTATTGCTCATGAATTGAGGGAGGAAAGTCTGGGGCAGAATGAAGCGTTTCTGGTTGCTTCAATTATTGAGAAATTGCCTTAACTTGGAGAGATTTCAAGATATATCTGAAGCATATATATCAAGAAATGAGCCTTAAACAATTAATTCTCAAGCTTTGCTTAGAAGAAGAAAGCCGTAAGAATGAAAATTCTGAGTATTCTTCTATGGAAGCAGAAGCCAATGTAGTTGAAGGAAACAACTCTAAATTCAAGAGCTTTAAGAGCAACAAGAAGGTGAAGAAGTCATTCACCTTGCTAAAGGGCACTAACTTCAAGAAGAAGTCACAAGGTACTTGTCGGGTATGTGGAAAGTCTGGACATAGAGCCAAAGATTGTTGTCACAGAAAAGACAGACCAATTGTTGGAGATGTCAATAACGCAAATCTTGTCGAGGATCATTTTGTTGCTGTTGTTTCAGAAACAAACTTAATGACAAACTCCAATGATTGGTGGATAGACATTGGTGCTACAAAGCATGTGTTCTGATGTGAGTATGTTCGTTATGTATGAACAATATTCTAGTGGAGAAAAGCTCTATATGGGAAATGCAAGCACTGCTACCATTGAAGGGAAAGGCAAAGTGATCTTAAAATTTACATCTGGAAAGGAACTTGCACTTACTAACGTGCTTCATGTCCCTGAGATTAGAAAAAATCTAACTTCAGGTTATCTTCTTAACAACAAAGGATTTAAAATTGTTTTTGAATCCGATAAGGTTTTACTCACTAAAGGTGGGATGTATGTAGGAAAAAATTATCTTAGTGATGGCCTTTTCAAACTGAATGTTGTAACTGTTGTTAATAAATATGCAGGCAATAGCTCTGCTTCTGTTTATTTGCTTGACTCAAGTAATTTATGGCATGAATGGGCCATGTTAGCTATCGTTCTCTATATCGAATGATGAGTTTAGGATTATTACCGAAGCACAATTTTAATAAAAATAATAAAAGAAGCAAATGTGAAGTTTGTATGGAATCAAAATACTCACGACACTCTTACAAATCTGTAGAAAAGTCAAATGTATTACTTGGTTTAATATATAGTGACTTGTGTGATTTTCAATCAATTCCAAGTCATGGAAGAAAGAATTATTATATTTCTTTTATTGATGATTACAGTAAATTTTGCCAAATCTATTTGATTGAGACTAAAGATGAGGCTTTGAATATCTTTAAGAAATTCAAAGCAGAAGTTGAAAATCAATTAGATAAAAAAATTAAGATTCTACGATCAGATCGTGGTGGAGAATACAAATGAAATGAAGTCTTAGAATTTTGTTCTACACATGGAATTATTCATCAAACAACATCACCTTATACTCCAATAAAAAACAGAGCTGCTGAAAGGAAAAATAAGACTCTTAAGGAGATGATGAATTCCATGTTAAACAATTTTGGTGCACCACTTAGCTTATGGGCTGAAGCTATTCTTACAGCAAAATTCAATACTGAATAAAATTCTTCCTAAAAAGAGTGATAAAGCCCCATATGAAATGTGAAAAAATAAGATTTCTTCATATAAAAATGTGAAAGTGTGGGGTTATCTCGCAAAGGTTCTAGTATCTTTACCAAAGAGAACTGTCATACGACCAAAAATAGTTGACTGCGTTTACATCGGTCCGACAGAAAACAGTGCTGCATACAGATTTTTGGTTCATAAATCTGAGAATGATGAGGTAAAGGTAAATATAATTATTGAATCAAATGAGGCTGAGTTCTTTGAAGATGTTATTCCATACAAAGAACCAAGAATTATAAGTGTTAAACGAGTTCGAGAGGATAACATAAGTACCTTAAAGGTTCAAAAAGAAGAAGTGAACCGAGAAGAAGTAAAAGAGCAATCACTTCTAAAGATTTTGGTAGTGATTTTGTTACTTACCTGAGTGAATATGAACCACAAACATATAAGGTTGCAATAGAATCTCCAGAAGCACTTTATTGGAAAGAAACAATTCAAAGTGAAGTGGAATCCATTCTGAGTAACCATATATGAGAATTGGTTGATTTACCTCCTAGTAATAAACCAATTGGACATAAATGGATATTTACAAAAAAGCTAAGACCAGATGGAACAATTGAGAAATATAAAGCGAGATTAATGGCAAATGGATTTCGTCAAAAAGAAGGTCTTGACTTCTTTGATACATATTCTCCAATCACAACAATTACTTCTGTAAGATTACTAATAGCAATCTCAGCCATATACAATCTAGAAATTCATCAAATGGATGTTAAAACGGCATTCCTAAATGGTGAATTAGATAAAGAGATATATATGAAACAACCTGAACGCTTTATAGTCAAAGGAAAAGAAATAAAGTGTGTAAGCATATAAAGTCTTTATATGGACTAAAGCAAGCGCCAAAATTGTGGCATGAGAAGTTTGATAATACAATAAGTCGTATGGTTTTTCTATAAATGAATGTGACAAGTGTGTTTACATTAAGAAAACTAAAAATGATACAATCATTGTATGTTTATATGTGGATGATATGTTGATATTGGGTGCTAGTAAAAATATTATCAATGCCACAAAGAAAATGCTAAGTGGCAATTTTGAAATGAAAGATATGGGATTGGCTAACATAATTCTTGGAATTAGAGTTAAACGTGAGTCAGATAGTTATTCACTTACTCAATCTCATTATGTAGAGAAAGTTCTAAAGAAATTTGGTCATTTTGATGATAGACCATACTCACTTTGATCCAACGTGTAAACTTTCAAAGAATGAAGGTGAAAGTGTATCTCATTAGAGTAGACACAAATAATTGGGAGTCTCATGTACATTATGAATTGTACGAGACCAGATTTGGCTTACTCAGTGAGTCGATTAAGTCGCTATTCGAGTAATCCAAATAGAGAACATTGGAATGCTTTAGTAAGAGTATTAAGATACTTAAAGCATACAATTAATTATTGTTTGTACTTCACAAAATTTTCTCCTGTTTTAGAAGGATATAGTAATGCTAATTGGATCTCAGGAAGCATAGACAGCAAATCTACAAGTGGTTATGTGTTTACACTTTGTGGTGGTGCTGTGTCTTGGAGATCATCTAAACGAACGTGTATTGCACATTCTACAATGGAATCCAAGTTTATTGCATTAGATAAAACTACGGAAGAAGCTGAATGGCTTAGATATTTTATTGAAGATATTCCTCTATGACGAAAACATGTAACTGTACTATGCATTCATTATGATAGTGTGGTTGCTTTAGATAGAGGGAAAAATAAAATTTACAATGGCAAGTCAAAACATATAAGACGTAGACATGCATCAATACGACAATTGCTTTCCAGTGGGATGATAGCATTGGATTATATTAGATCAAAGGAAAATTTGGCTGATCCTTTGACTAAAGGCCTACCTAAAGAGCAAGTCATATTCACTTCGATGGGAATGAGTCTTAAGCCAACACAATGAGTCATCACTTGATGGAAACCTAATTGAGAAACATTGTAGATCCCATGGTCTAGGTTCAATAGGCAAACTAGTTGAGGAAGATTCAAAACTGTATTTTACACATTTCTCATCCCCATGAAATAACAATTTGTATCCATTGATGATCAAGGGTTGGATAAATTTATTCTTAATAATGTTAATATCTTTTATAAAAGAGAGATAGAATGGAATATCTCTAATTAACGTTACCTATATGAGAGTGGTGTCGGGTCGCACCTATGAGAATTGATATGGTTAAATTCTCTATAGCTCTCACAAAGTTAGGATATGTTTAGGACCAAAACAAATACAACCGTATAAACTAGAAATGAGCTTAACAATATGTGTTTCACTTATTGTCTTGGTTTACTATAAAATGTGGTTAATTCAAGACTATAGTTCATTACCCACAAAGTAAATCCGATAAGTTGTTACTAGGAAAGGTTCAAGTCCAAAAGACACCTTGTCCGATGCATATTGATTCTACTTTCTCATAATTATTTAAGCTTATTTACTATTCAAATGTGGGGTATTGTTGAGTTTGAATAGAAAATGTGGGGTATTGTTGGAATTTAATTAAATATACGAAGCACCGCTTAAGACTCAAACGTTAATACTCAATATATGTGTCGATTAAAAGCACCACTTAAGTTAATATATAAAGCCATCAATTGAACATATGTCAAGAGACAAAATCATTTTGATTCAATCTTCTTCTTCCTCAAAACTAATTTCTGTAGAAAAATAGAGTATAGTTTGCTAGGGTCTCCGTACGGGGTGTTGTACGGAGATTGATAGTTGTATCCTCAAGATAGACATCCAAAACTACTCACATTATTGTAAGGGTGAAATTCTATCTTAGGTAATTGCTAAAGCAAGCATCTATCAATCTAGAATTGATTAAGTTGTAAAAGGAAGAAAAATGATTATCTACTTGATTATTTATAAAGATTTATAAATCGAGTAGTATTTATAACGGTTTATAAATTACTACGATTAACAAACGTATTAAGAGCACCTCCATCCATAGGAACCCCTTTGGGGTTCCTTAACTCTTTTTGTGATTTTTTATTAAAAAAATAAAAAAAGCGAACCAATCGTGGGTCGTCACGTGTCAGTGGAGCCCACGAAACAGTGTAAAAACCGGTCCTTAAATTAAGATTTTTGGAACCGGTCCTTAAAAAAAAGTAGTGGGACCCACCACCATTTTTTCCCTCCAATGGAAGTGCTCTAAGTACCTGACATTGATTTGCATTACTTTGGATTAACAAATATAAAGGGCTCTGGAGCTCAAAACAAATCAATCATATATACTGTTTTGGATGATTTTTCACATATGCCAACCAGAAACGATATGTGACATAGTCTCGTCACGAGTATTCATTCCATAATACATACAAAAAGTATTGATGTCTGACCATATACTGTTTTGTTGAGAAAGTTCGATATCGGAAAATTCGTCAGGAAAATTGAATCCTTAGTAATATTCGTATCGTTTTAGATTTTTGTTGGTTCCTTGCTTGTTTGCTGAATCTACTTGTGTTTAATATTTTATTTTGCTTATGAGCTTATGATGCAGACGATGGGGTCGAGTTAGCGTAACTAACACAGTGCAACATACATGCATTTTCCTTTTTGGAATACCAGATTCAATGCAAAGTCTCTTCTATAAAATCTTTCCTAGCAATAGATGTTCTGATTACGATCTTTTGGCAGTAGTTATTCTTATTGATTATTATCTGTCTATGTGACGCTGAAAACATTTTAATCAAAAAAAAAGTTTTGTTTTAAAATAATAACATTTTGAAACGCTAACTTTTGCAATTAAATACAGATTGTGGCTAATACCAATAACTATACTTTTTAAATAAACGTAAACATTCATTTTTCATGATATCGTTTCCGAAAAAATGAATTCATCATTTAGCATTTTACTCGACGCTAAAAATAATAATTTGTTTCTTTTGAGATTTTTTTCTGCTAAAGGGTTTGCTAATTTTGAGAACTAAAATCTTGTCCCATACGAAAATAAATTTTCATACAAAACGGCATGGCTTGGTGTAACATTTGAGACTTTCAATGCTCTTATTGTCTCCCAGTTATCGAACCATTACAGCTGTAGACACCACTACGCATTATATATACGTCCGTATATACAACATTTTCGGTAATAGTTTTTTTTTAATCTATAACAGAATTGAATTATATTCCTATACAATTTTCTTTTAAACTAAAAAATAGAATGGCAAACAAAAAACAAATGAGTTACTTTATAAATAGAGTAAAACTATTATCTACTCTATTATAAAATGAAAAATAGAATGCTTTCTATTTTAAACTCTATTTTAGAGTAAAAACAGAGTTCAATTAGGATGCTTTTAGACCTTCTGTGTCCAAAAAACTCTTTCGTATGTTGAACAAAATAACCACTCTTTCTATTATTTTGTGAATTTTTGAAGATGACAGGTCCTGTAAATTTATGGAATTATCAATATTTTAGTGTAAATTTTGCAGTATAAGAGCTATAAATTTATATATTTAACTCTTAATATTTCATTCAAGTTTTCTTATAAAATTCAATATACTGCTCTCCTGATGAGGTCACACATTTTTTGTCTGCTCTGATTATTTGCTCTGTTTTATGTTCATTCGAAGCCTTCGTAAAAGTCTTCCTCGAGTCAAACTCTCTGCATCTACCCAATTGATCTTGGTCTTAGGTTCTCCTTTGTAATGTGTGTTTTGGTAATATATTTTGAACTTAAAAAGAAACAAAAATTTAGTAGGGCAAACTTACCCCAGCCAATAAGCTAAAGTTTGAAGAGTCTTATGAGCGTAGTGTATCTAATCACTTAGATCCAACAACAACTCACCCAAAGTGGTTTTAGCCATTAGAGGGACAGTTAAACGGTCGAGTTTTAGAAAATGGTAACTCGAGAACAGCAACAATTATAATATGCTATTGTGTCATGTGACTAGAATTAAAATTCTCAGTTCAAGAATAAAAAAAACTTCCCTTTTTAACTTGAAAATAAATAAAGAAGGGCTTAGAGATTGAAAAAGTACCATGAGTTCAAAGTAGAAAGTTCTTGTACACGACTCTACAAATAGAACCATAAATCAGAGATTCATCAACTACTTTCAAAAAACTTGAGCCCCCTCTCTCTCTTATCTCTTCTCTTCTCTTCTCTCTCACTACCCCAGAGAACAATGGAAGAGACAGCACTGACAAAAGATCAGACTCTCGAGTTCAAAGAGGTCTTTTGTCTCATCGACAAAGACGGCGAAGGTTCTCTCCTTCTTCTCTAAATGATTATAACTAAGTGATATGTGTGGTGAATTAACATATACATATATATATTATTGTTGTATTTGAATCCAGAAACAGGTCGTATAACGGTAGAAGAACTATCAACAGTGATCCGGTCGTTGGATCAGAATCCAACAGAACAAGAACTTGAAGATATCATCACTGAGATCGACTCTGATGGTAATGCCACCATTGAATTTGCTGAGTTTCTTAACCTCATCACCAACAAACTTCAGGTTCCTCTCTCCATCTGTTATTACATTCATCCTTTATTAGTTTGATATGACATATCTACTATGTCACAATCTATTACATCAAGTAACTTTTTGTTTTTTTGCTTATATCATTTATGTCTTGTTGTCAAAATGGAGCTGTCTCATTCATTTTGCCTCTGTTTTATATTTCTTGAGTAAAGTTGAAAATATTCTTTCTTTCTTTTTTTTGACAAATTGTCTTTTATTATAACAGGTGTTTAATCATCTTTTTATGCTTTTAATTGTGTTTTTTTTCTTTGGTCAATAAATTTACTTGTTTTTTAAGAAAGAAGACTTTTACTTTTTCTCTATTAACAAATCTCATTTGTAAGGAACCATTTGTTTATACTATAAACAAATACAAAATGGTTATATTTTATAACAAGTACTATTTGTTAATTTGTTGTCGTGTTTTGATGGTATAGGAAAATGATGCGGAAGAAGAGCTGAAAGAAGTATTCAAAGTCTTTGACAAAGACCAGAATGGTTATATCTCTGCCAGTGAGGTCCGTCATTTTTCAATCTCTTTTTCTTTAAAGTTTTAATTTGGGCCCTTTAATTTGAGTTGTTTTTTGTCTCCTTTTCTCTATATATGTGCGTATATAGTAAGATATAATTCCTTGACTTATTAATAAAACTATATAAACAAATTAGTTTCATGCACTGGTTACGTTTTGTACAACGATCTTCAATAATAGCATGTACGGTCTTAACTCTGTTGTTATCTGTTATAAATGTTTTAGAACCACAATTATTTAGATTTTCTGTTTCCTATTATTCCCTCTATTTTAAAAAGATACATATTTTAAAGTTTTATAAATATTAATTAACATATTAATTTTTATTATAAAATTAAATTATTTTTGTGATTAACTATTTTTTCATAATTGTAAACCAATAAAATTTCAAGAAATATAATTAATTTGCTGAACTTATATTTTACCAATATTATTTAATTAATTTTTATTAAAAATATAAAAATCGTATTTTTTAGTAACAGATTTTTTTTCTAAAACAAGAATCTTTTTGTAACGAAGGAAGTAAATCCTTGTATATATTGGGTTTTTGTCAAACTTAATTAGGGTTCATGAACCAGTTTCATAAATGATTTCTTTGCTTAAGTGGTACATGCTCCAAATCGCTAAATTGTCAAATCCAGGCTAAGCATCATAACTATGAGTAGATATTATGTTCATTGACCCACTTGATCAATTAATTCTGCATTAACTAGATGGATGATAAAGCCAGCTAAACACCCTTTGAAATATTTTGAATTAATGACAAAAATCAGACAACAACTCCAGGCAATCTTCCTATTTAAAGAGATCACATACTTGTATCATTTATATTTTAAACATTTTCTATCGTGAAGGCTTATAGCTAGCTGGCATTGTGAATCTCTTTGGAGAAGAACGAGGAGGGACAAAAAAAAACAATTAGTGGAAAATAAGTTAGGAGTAAAATGCGTTTGATATTTTCGTTTATTGGGCAGGTGGGCACATGTTTCACCTAGTTTAATTAAATGAATATACTTTTTCACATCCTCAGAAGTTGTATTTATGCGTAGAAAAATCACATATCCACATTTTTGCATATGCATATATAAACTTTCACAATATTATTTATATTTAGTCGTGATTTATTTGCTAATGTTAAAAGTTTTGTTATTGCAGTTGAGTCATGTAATGATAAATCTAGGGGAAAAGTTGACGGATGAAGAAGCTGAACAAATGATAAAGGAGGCAGATTTGGATGGTGATGGCCAAGTCAACTATGATGAATTTGTCAAGATGATGATCAACATTGGCTAATTAGTCATTTCTATATTTTTGTGGACTTACAAAGCACATTATCCTTAATTACCTTGTTATTTTTTGCTCTTTCTGTGTTTACTACTACATCTCAACAAATGCAATTATTCTGAAATTCTTTGAAGCTTTTTTAGCTTCAGTTTTGTTGAACCTTAGAGGTGCAGTTTAATCTCTATAGCTTTGTTTGCTACATTTTTGAAGCACAAATTGTTTTTTTTTTCCTTCTCTCATTGTTTCACAAGTTGTGACAAATATATAGGACCATAATTAATCTTGACTATTTATATGGTAAGAAAATAACATAAAACAAAACCCAAATTTCATATTGTAAGGAAATATCATAAAACAATAACATTGTCAAACCCCTCAAACATAAAACCAATCTTAAGTATACAGCAAATCCAATCCACACTTTCATTTAGTTTCCTCCATGTAATACCATCAAATCACAGAATCAATAATCCCTTTTCCTGCAAATATGTTCAATTCATGGCAGTGTTGCAACAGAGGCATGTACCAAAGAGGGAAGATTTGCTCCTTTTTCTGACTCTGCCTTTCATAGAACCCCCAGAAGCTTTCTTGTCCAGCAAGTTGTCTCTTGAGTTATTGTTTTCTTTTAGGCTATCATCTGCTTCGGATCTCTCACCAGGTTTCATGGACAACCCTAGAGACAACTCATGGCCTCTTGTTTTCTCAGACTCACTTCTCTTCAACATCACAGTTTTCTTTTCCTCATCAGTTGTTGCATTGTACGTCTTTATCTTGTCTTGACAGAGTAATGGAATGTGCTCTGTTGATTCACCTCTTCTTTCTTTGGCTCTTAGGTCATTTCCAGAGATCGGAGATCGCATCTCTAGTAGATCTTCTTTGTTGCTTTCAGTTATCACCTCAGTAGATTCTTGCGCTTTGCTGCTTCTTACACAAGAAACAAAGAGAGTCTCAGAGGTGTTAGCTTTCTTGTCCACCAAGTTATCTCCTGAGCCCTTGGTTTCTAATTTGAAGCTATTATCCGCATCACATCTCCCACTAAGGTTCATCGACAACCCTAGAGACAGCTCAAAGCCTCTTATTTTCTCAGTCTCACTTCTCTTCAGCATCACAGTTTTCTCTTCCACATCCAGTGTTGCCTTGTATGTCTCAGTCTTGTCCTGCGACAGTAAAGGAGTTTCTTCTGTAGGCTCACCGCTTCTTTCTTCGATTATTAGGTCATTTCCAGAGCTCGGAGTTTGCATCTCAAGTAAATCTTCTTTGTTTCTTTCAATTATCACATCAGTAGTTTCTTGTGCTTTGTTGCTTCCTACACAAGAAACAAGGATTGTCTCAGACGTGTTAGCTTTCTTGGCGACCAAGTTATCTACTGAGCCATGGGTTTCTTTGAAGCTATCATCTGCATTACATCTCCCACTGAGGTTCATTGACAACCCTAGAGACAACTCAAAGCCTCTTATTTTCTCAGTCTCACTTCTCTTCAGCATCACAGTTTTGTCTTCCACATCGAGTGTTGCCTTGAATGTCTCAGTCTTGTCTTGACAGAGTAAAGGAGTTTCCCTTGTCGGCTCATCGCTCCTTTCCTCGATTCTTAGATCATTACTAAAGCTGGGAGATCGCATCTCAAGATTAGCTTCTTTGCTGCTTTCATTTATTGCTTCAGTAGTTTCTTGCACTTCGTTGATTGTCAAGCAAGAAACAGGCAGAATGTCAGGCGTGTTGGCTTTATCAAGCCCCGTTTTGTTTCTTGAAGGAAACGTAACCTCTGAAACCAATTCTTGAACCAGCGAATCTCCCATAACTCTACTACTGTTGCTCACTGGGAGCGATCTGCATCGAGACATGCGCTTCAGACTTGCTTCTCTTCCTAACTTCAGGTCCCTTTCTTCCTTATAAAAACCGATCTCTAGAATCGCATTTGATCCTTGTGAACCAGGTTTAGAGATCTCCTTCTCTGCTTTTCCTTCATTTGTAACTTCATCATAATCATCAAAAACATGATTATCCAGATTCAGAATCTCCTGGGGCTTGATTTCAGGTAACACTCTTCTCTGTTCAACACAGATCTCTTGATCATGGTTTGCAACTTTCCCTTCAGGAGCAGTTTCTTCCAGAGACTGATTCATGACCAGGTTTTCTTTATTTCCAGCAGTTTCGTTGAACCCTGGAGAGACAAAGACAATCTCATCACTCACACGTGGCTTCTCTTCATTACCAGGCTCTTGAGTTAACTCTTCCAGTTTTGTCGATTCACACACAGTTTCAACACCTGATCATGAACAGAAACATGAATACAAAAGGCATAAAGGTATTTTTTTAAGAGGATAAATATATATAAAAGTTAGATCAACCTTCTGCAACTGATGTATGTTTCTGTAGCTGCTCATCGGTTTCCATTACCAAACCCTCCAAGACATTATGACAAATATCTTCCTTGACTTTTGTCACTTTTGGATCTTCAACTAATCCATTACTTTGTGTTTCTGTTTTTATAGTCTCTTTACCTAATATATTTCCAACAACAACAAAAAATGAATCAAAAATGGAAAAATGATTATTACTGCACCATCAAAGGATAAAAAGAGAAGAGAGATAGATATAAAAGTCAGATCAACCTTCTGGAACTGATGTATTTTTCTCTAGCTTCTCATCGGTTTCCAATACCAAGCCATTATGATTCATATCGTCTCCCACCTTTGTCACTTTTGGATCTTCACCTAATCCCTTCTTTTGTGGCTCTGTTTCTTTACTCTCTTTACCTATATTTCCAACGAGAAAGTAACAACTCAAAACTCAGCAAATAATTTGATATAATAGATATAAGTGAAACATGTTAAGAAAAAACTGTAACACCATCAGAAAAGTTCTCGCTCTGTTTATCTTCATTTTGGCCTTGACCTGCAAGAAACACCTGATCTTGCGTGGCCTCCACGGGAACATAGTCCAACGGGGATTTTCCATTGGTTTCAAGCTTTGAGCTCTCTTCTTCTGCAGTTACATAGACAAATGTTCAGTGATAAATATGATAATTAATAAAAACGGAGATGCCTTTGATGTTTTACCTGTTAAATTGGCCGTTGCATTGTTGTTTCCCATATCATCCCCACTTCAATGAATCAAAATCTCTGATAAAGATCTGAGAAATTGAAACAAAGAACAATAAGATGGGCTTCTATCTGAAGGAGTAGGTTCAGGGAACTGTATATCTTGCGTAGTTAAAGCAGTGTTTGGTATTATATTAACTAGTATTTGTTTTAAGTTAATCAAATGCTTATTAGGTGGCGTCATCACTTTATTAGGGCTTGGGACCCTATACAGCATGATTAGACCATATGACATGTAAATATTTCAACATATAGAGCCGTCTCAATTTTTTTGTAAGCTACATGTTGATGTTTACTAAATTTGTATTCTTTTAAGATTGTTATTTTCTTTGAATCGGGGGTTTGTTCAATTCTTTTTACTTATTTGTAATTTGTTAGTTTTATTTCACGAACAAGAAAATGAATATATATACAAATTATATGAAAAAAACTTATGAAACAATAAGCTAGAAAACTAAACATGAAATAATTTTCACTATCTCCTCTCTGTCAAGTAAAAGAAGACCGAGCATTCGAGTTTCCGATTTAGATCCGGATAGGTTCTTATGAAATACGAATTTTTTGGATAAAGAAGTTGTAGACCTATATAGATACTTACAGAGTTTTAATCAGTTTTGGATTGATCTTATTTGATTATAAATTTATTCGGTTCTAAATGTTTTATACATTTGTATACAACCATTTAGTTTATTTTTATTTTATTTTACCTAAAACCTCTGAAGTTTACATGAAACTACACAAAATAACTAAAAAGTAAATCAGAAATATTTGTAAATTAAAAGATTCAAACTCCAAATTACCATTAAAATTTCATATTACTAGAAAATTTCAAAAAAATGATGAAACTTACAAATAGAAATTCACTACAACTATATTATAAATACAACATAAAATACATGATATCATATATCTTATATCCCGTACATTCTGGTTTGTAGGTTGGGTTCAAGTCAATTTTTCTAGAGCTCGGGTTTATTAGGGTTGGACCGGTTGGTCCTTATCGAATCAAGATCTTTAGGGTAAAGGAGTTAAAATCCATATATCTACTAACAAAGTTTAGACTCGATTATTGTTCATGTTTTTGGGTTGGTTTTAGTTTCGATTTTTGGGTTATGGTTAAATGTCTAGTACTAAAGTAAATCTTCATATTTGTAGCGAAATTAGTGACGCAATCGCTTACTATTTTGCTTATCAAGCGGAAAAAAAGAATAAACCGTTTGCTTGGAAATCTAATCGGATGAACACCAAAATAGTTTACCAACTATGTCAGATCAAAATAGCCAACGTTAAGTTTAAAAGAAAACAGTCAACGTATAAGGATGGAAAAATAGATGGTTTTATGTTTCATCTGATTCATTATATAAAGGACACAACACTTCAAATACAAAAAAAAAAAACACACTTCATTTACGCATTCTCAAAGATTATCCTACTAAAAATATGTAATTTCTATTTTCTAAGGTAAATGCATGATGATGTATAATATTGACCATATTAAAGTGAGGTCCAGCATTTAAATTTTGAAATTTGGCCTTAGCTTTATTGTTTCACGCACTCCACCAAATCTCTAGGTAATACTTTTTTTTTTTTTTTTTTTTTGATATCCGTGGGGGATCCTAGGCGGTAAGCCCAGACTAATCCCCACGAGGCCTTCCATCCGGGCACGCACGATTATAGGCGGGAAGGTGGCCAAGGCGACTCGAACCCAGGTGGCGGGCACTCCAGCTGGAGTTCCATTACCACTGGGCCAAGAGCTCTTGGTTATCTCTAGGTAATACTATTGTGAAGAAAACCTTTCATCGTATCTCATAATATCATTTTATATTGAAAAAATTGGATAGAAATAGCTTTGAACAAAAACAAATTGGATAGAAATATCTATATATAAGACAGAGTATAAAAAAGATCAAAATTCGGTAAGAAGATTTATTTTTACTTTTTCCCGTTTTTAACCTCTATGCAGCATTTAAAATAATAAAGGGTGTGACAAACATAAATCTTCTACATGTTTGTAAATAGTCTCTTTAATTTGAAAAAATGAAATGATTTTGTAGTTTCTTTTACAACTTACAAATGCACACTATCAAATTTGATTTTGAATTTCATTAATTTTTTTTTTATTTTGAATTTGATTTAATTGATGTTACATATGTACACTATCAATTTTTTTTAACCAAAGAAAAAATAACACTTTGATTTTGAGTTATAAGATGGCATCAATAATACAGAACACTAAATTACAAGCAACGGTTCTCTCTTTTTTTTTCTTATATAGGTTATAAAATAAAAAGAAAACGGAAATATTATACACTACTACTAAAATTCTAGAGAAATTGATTAAATTATTACATTTCCAATATTACTTTTTATGTTTACTTTAGTCACATTTACTCTTAATTTTGAAGAATTAAATGATATCTATATCCCTAAAATTAACTAATCTAAATTTAGGAATTTAGATATGAGAGATGACGTTTAAGAGGGTGATGTTTAAGATTTCAATAAATAAACAAATATTTAATATTTAAATTTTAAAATAATTTCAAAAATAATATTTGAATTTGAAAAACAAAATTGAAAGATTTTGAAAAAATTTATATAAAAATTTAAATTTGAAAAATAATTCTAAAACTATAAAAAAACTTTTAAGTTTTTTATTTATTTTGTATTAGTTATTTATATTTATATATCTATAAAGTAAGGGTAAGAAAGTTTTTTATCTTTTAATGAAAAATATTTGTAAAAGTATTTCTTTAATGAAAGTAAACATGAATATAGTGGTATAAAAATAAAGTAAAAATAAAATCCCAAAATTTTGTACATTTTTAAAACCACAATTATAAGTATTTCTCAAATCCACATCAAATCATCTTCAATGGATTTCCAAGCTAATATTTCCTTTTTTCTTAGATTTTATGAAGGATAAATTCTTATTTTTTTGTCGGCTACCCAATTTCTTAGACCAAATTTTGGTCAGACAAATCGTTCTTCCGTAGAGCACTTCTATCTGACCGTGTCTGATCTATATGAGAGAAAACAAAACCTCTGTTTCTAGCCTCCTTTTCTAGTTGATTCACTCGTCCATTCTCGCTCTGGGGAATATGAAATAGATTTGCGCTCTCAAAACTATCTTGTAGACTTTGAAAAGTATTTGTCTCTGAAGCAAGAGTTGGCAGTCTATCGGGTTCATCATAGTCATATCTACTAAGTCTGAACAGTCTGTCTTGAAACGAATCGAGGGTATCCTCTTGTCTCTCATACATGAGGCCACCCAAAGTAATCCTTACATTTCAGCGGAATGACTGACAGACTTCTACTGCACGCACGTAATCCAAAAAATTCAATACCCATATCCTTAAGACTCCAGCCTAGACCACTAACACTGTCATTATCGATCCATGAAGCATCGATTTGGCAAGTTGGATTTCATGGTATCCAAGGGGTTCTGTCTCGGCAACTGAAATATGAGGGTCATCATGATCCTCATCCCATTCCTCCTCTTTTTTGGTTAGCCTTTCTCCAAATTTCTGCCTCAAGGGAAGCTAGTTGGAGAGTGTTGATTGGAGAGATGAATTTCTCATTAAAGAGTTTGTCATTCATCACCTTTCAATGTACCAACAGATCCATGAGAATGTGTCGAATTGTGGCTCCAGTGAAACCACCTATTTTTTCTTCCAAAACAGAAGTTCATGTTTTGGTATATAAAAGTACTCGGGAAATAACCTGGAAGGCACAAATAGTCTGATAAAACCCAAACCTGTAGGACCAGGAAGCATTCAAAAAGGAGATGGTTAATCGAGTCCACTGACTTACCACATCTAGGATAGCTTCTATCGGTACCCATGTGTCTGTAGGTGAGCATCTCTGCTATCGCCACACATCCAGAGAGGGCCTGCCACATATAATGTTTCATATAGCTTTGAGCTTTTATCTTCCACACATGGCTATGTAGGCCTGTTATGCTTGGTTCCAGAACACGATCTTGGGTGATTTGTACCTTGGTCGATAACACCTTATGGAAGAATGAAACACAACATCACAAATGTCGGCACTGCTTGAGCCACTTACTTGCACCTATTTCTCTCCTTTTGATAAAAGCCAGGATGACCATGTGTTGGCACGCCCATTGGCTCTATCATGCACAAAGGAGAAAACTTTCATCTTCGATCCGCAAATTTGTTCAGGCAATCCTAGGTACATTCCCATGCCTCCTTCAGTGAAAATACCAAAGACATTTTTAATATCTTGTTTCAGTGAGTGATTAACTCTGTTTCCACGATAGAGATTTTGATGTGTTTAAACTTTGTCATGATGCTTCCCTTATATGTCTAATATGGTCATAATCTTCGTGCATTGCCTCAATTCCACCTTGCAGAAGAAAATATTGTCATATACGAACATAAGATTTGAAATCCTTGGGCTCACCCTAGCTACGCGGAGTCCTACAATCCTCTTTTCAACTTTCACTCCGTTAATGTCTCTGTGCACAAGATAAAAAGAAAGGGGGATATAGAATTTCCTTGTCGTAAACTTCTCTTTGGTTGGATATTCTCTTTCGGTTCACTATTAACTAAAACTTGATATGAGACCGAAGTAACGCAACACATAATGAGGTCAACTAGTCTCTCGTCAAACCCCATCTTCAACATCAAGGCTGCAATGAAACTCTATTCCACTCTATCATAGGCTTTGTTCATGTCTATTTTAATAGTCATAAATTATGTCCTACAACTCTTGTTGGTCCGTTAGGCATGAAAATTTTCTTATGAAAGCAGAATATTATCAGCAATCAAACATCTTTCCACAAAGGCAGATTGCATCTCCGAGATTAGTCTCGGGATGACTCTCTTGAGTTTCTTGCATAAAATTAGAGATAATTTTGTAGCTCACATTACAAAGTTTAATAGGTTTGAATTCAGTCATCTCCCTAGGTTTCTTCTTCTTCTTCTTGGGGATGAGACATATATTTGTTGGTTCAGTCTTGGGTCAAGTTCTGGTGGTGAAGAAAATTTGGACAAGTCTAATAATGTCTTGATGCATTTCACGCCAGAATTTTTGATACAATTTACTCATCATGTCATTCGGTCCAGGTGCTTTTTTGGAATTGATATCAAAAGGACTCTCTTAATCTCCAGTTTCGACAGTTCCTCTAAAAGTAACATGCTATCGGCGAGAGACACCTTTTCTGAAATAAAACGGAGGGGGGCATCTAGCTCTGTCGGTGAAGAGGTAAAGAAGAGGTCCCGAAAGTATTGAACATCTACGTTCTTCACTTTGATTGCACTCATTACCAACTTCCCATGTTTGTCTTTTATACTAATTATTCGATTTTGGGCTCTTCGTTGTTTTGTAATGGCATGATGATTTTTTTTTGTTTCTGTCTCCATCTTTATGCCACTAGTCTATACTTTTTTGTTCTCAAAAAGCATATTCTTCTCTAAATGTTGTTATCAATTGTCTTCTCAAATCCTCCAACTCTTATGTAGTAGGATTGTCGTCATCTTGGGAAAGATCAATCTTAATTTTCAATTCTTCAAACAATACGGAGGAGTTTGTCGGATTATGCTTTTTCCAAGTACTAATCTTACTCCGATATGAGGTACCTTTTTGATGAAAATTCTGGATTGGAATTTCATCAAGCTGTCCCCATCCCGAGATCACCGTTTCTTTGAAACCTGGTTTTCCTATCCACCTTTTGCCGAATCTGAAACTCTTTATTGTCCTTCGAACTTTGGATTTTGCGGAATCTGAAACCATAGTTGTAGGTATTCCACAATAGTATTGGTAAATAAAGCATGCCACTCTTCATTTACCATTTTTCTATCTAGTTTACATTTAACTTTTCCGGATCGTATTTTTTTCACCCGTGAGAATTAATTTCTTTTATATGAGAAGTCAAACATTCTACAATTTTCTAACATGATTCAGAAGGGAAGGAAAGAGCTCTCTAAACGACACATTTCTCCCCTCTTCTCATGGTTTACAGTGATTTCGTTAAAATCTCCAATCATGAACCACGCTTCGCTTCGGTTTATATTCATGCGTAAAAATCGTTCCCAAACTAGGTTCTGATGTCTAACAACAAGGTCACCAACACAAAGGTCATAAAAATCGTATGTCCTTCAAGTCTACTTTTAATATCGATCATGTGATTATCCACATATAAAATAGAAATCAAAGGATCATTCATATAAAAAAGTGCTAAACCTCTGCCTTTATCAACCGGATCAACCGGATCAGCGAATAATCACATGATCATCCATATCGATCATGTGTTTATCTGCATATAAAAATGCTAAAGGAGAAATTGTTTATAATACCATTAATTGGATATAGTTTTTAAAAATACATTCAATCAAATATACAATAAGGTTTGAGTTAGAATTTAGTGATTATTATTTACGTTTTAGTATTTAAGGAATGAAATTGGGTTTATAAACTTTTATAAATAATTTTTAAACATTTATAAATAATTTAGAAGAGTTATTTTAATTTTTTCATCACAAATTTAATGTACTTATGAAAATGATAACTTTAAATGTAAATTTGAAAATAATATCAAATTTGTGGTAAAATTAGAATTTTTCCGTATTTTTTAAAATGATATGTTAGATTTATACGGTCCAACCATCATTTCAACGATTGCTGGCCCTTGGAAAACATAATTTGTGTACATAACTAATGTTTTTAGATCTATAATGTTTAATGAGCAGTGAGACGATAATAGGCATAAGAAAATAGAAGGGAATATTGGTGGTAAGTCTATATGTTCATCCCTTTAAGTGAGAAAATGTTTTGTAAAAGTAGTTATACTTCAAATATTTATAAGAAAAGTCTTATTGAGCCAATGGGGCTTATCTCTAATTATTTCTGGTGTCGTTTTCCTTTAAAAGCTTTTAGTTTAGATATAAAATATATATATGAGCTACAATAAAGCATATAGTTAGCTTTCAACTTTTGATGGCATTACTCCTTTTGTTTTCAATTAAACACAAGATGTCTTTTTATGCTGGAATTCCTCAAACCAATCCTTTCACAATATTGATATCTAAAAAGTATTAAGTAGGATGAAAGTATGGACAGCATTTTTGTTAGTTAATATGCAATTATTAGTTAGCAATTAGAGTGAGTTCGGCTGCTTCATCATGCAATTATTACAACTAATTGATTCTTATTTTATTATTTCTTTCGTAGTTTTTAAAGAAGTATCTTTTCAAAACTTTAAACAAAATGATGAAATTTAGTCCTCCTCCCGTTAGGCCTGGGTAATTGGTTAATGGTAAATTTTTGTAGTGACAAACTATATACCAACAAGATTGTTTTGTAATACAACACGTGAGTTATTTTACTAAGAAAATAAATCCGTCAGATGGACACATCAAACTCTAGTTTTCAAATACATATATTTATAATTAATACTTTTATATATTTGGATACATGTTTAATTTTCGGTTCGATTATTTTAAATATAAAAATATAGAAACCATTTGTGTATTTGAATGTTTCTGTCCGGTACCAAAATTCGGTTATTTCACTTTGGTTCCTAGGTTCCCGTTTTTTTCTGCCCACGCATACTTTAGTTAATCAATCTCAGTATCACATACAAGAGAATACTTAACAAACTGGTACTAATGTTCGTATTTACTAAGTGACCAATCGATTAGTAACTCAAGAAATGGATTGTACCAAACATCAAATACCTAAATTAGTCCAGCCTTTTCCTCTTTTAAAGGTTGGAGAATATCATTGACATTCAAAAATCGAGGTTCACTAATTGTTTGCACAACTTAAAAGAGTACTTACTACCGAACATAGAAGTGAATACTTGAGTTATTGACATGATAGATTGCCCAAACACCTCATCACATGAAGAAACCAGACAGATCACTCTTCAGAAATGGGTCCAAGATAGTCCCCTTCAAGGCTAGCCAACGCCTGAAACTCCTTCTCTACCTCCATCCACTTGGTCCCAATCACCACAAATCTAACCAAAGTCTCAACCTGAATCCTTGACATCTTCTCGTTCATGAAGATTGGATTCTCTCCCGGGATGTACTTGTAATCAGGCATCTTCAAGTGAGAGAGGTAAACGTTCTCAACTGGACCACACCTCAGGAAGACACCGTGCTTCAGCACCTTGTGCACCACGCCTTCAAGTATCTCTCCTTTGAAGATCTTGAAAGTCATCCCGCTGAAAACAACAGGGAACATGACTTCACCTGTATGCTCCCTGATTTTGCCTTCTCCAATCTTGTCTAGAGATGTGACTGTTAAGTAGTAGCCAAGCTCCTTGGTTGCTCTCTTTGAAGCAAAAGCCTCTAGCAATTGAATCAGAATAGCTCTCTTCAGCATCAAACCTTTCGCATCCATGTTCTCAGCTGGAATCATCACGTTCCATGGCAACTCAACTTTAAGAAACATTCTTCAACCCTTCAGAACAAAAAAAAAACAAGACATTCTCTCAGCACTCACTTAGATGCAGAACAAAGATAGAAACAAAAAGAAAGTAGTCAATATGGTATAGGTTCAACTATGAAAGCATCTGCATGTAAGTTTCACCAATCACCAATCCTAACATCAGACCAACACAATGCAACTACAAGATATCTAAAATCTTTGCTTTCAAAGTACTGTCTACTCAACATCAAAGTTTCTTTTTTTTTTCCCATATAATCTGAACACACAACATGTTGTTCTAGGTTCTTTGAAAGCAAAAACATCTAAGTTTAACAAACCACCATCGGTAATATTTTACCAACGCAATGCAACTACAAAATATCTAAAATCTTTACTTTCACAGTACTGTCTGCTCAACATCAAAGTTTCTGTTTTTTTTTTTTACCAAAGAATCTGAACACACAACATGTTCTAGGTTCTTTGAAAGCAAAAACATCTAAGTTTCACAACCACAGTAATATTCGACCAACAGAATGTAATTACAAAAATATCTAAACCTTTACTTTCATAGTATTGTCATCAAAGTTTCTGTTTTTAGGATTCAAATTCATGCATGCACCAGCAAAGTTTCCTCCTTTCAAACAGTACTCAAAAAGAAAACCGGAAACAGGTTTCAAAGACGAACATTGAAGAGAATCTAAGTGTAAACTGTGAGGTTTTCACTAGAATTTTTTCGGTCAGACATTTTAACGAACAGTGTGTAGGCATGTAATCAGTAAGTAAGCAATTTCAAAAGACAAAAGACCCACAAAAAAGATTTGTCTTACATTCGACGGTTCAGTACTATTCATAGATTCTTTAGCAAATCATCGTCCAAGACGCTTGACTAAAAATGTCTGAGAAATCAGCAGATTCAAGAAGCCATACCTTTGCCGTAGAGCTCCGAAGATAGGAAAAGAAACGAGAACCAACAAGAGAGAGCTTCGATTCGATGCGATGCGAGCGAAAGAGTGAGAAAGAGAGACTATAGTCGTCGTCGAGAGAGAGCGAACTCAGGTGACCTCGCTTTTGGATGTTTATATCTTAGTGGGCTGTAAAGGCTCATTAGTACTGAGTTTGTTTTCTTGGCCCATTGCTATGTTCACATTCACCGGAACCAAACGTTGATTGTTGAAAAAAGTTTATTTATAATTTGGTGTAATATTTGTTTTTAGTTTTTTCGTTTATCAAGTTGCATGATCTAAACTGAAATTGTCTGTGTTAAGACTTTATTTTCTTATACTCAAATCAAGTTCACTTTTCAGAAAATCTCTACAATCTCAAATGTCAATCTGTATCCAGTTTTCCACCACCTTTGTTTCATTCCTTTTCTTTTGGGAAGGGGGGGGGGTCAATTTTTCAAATCTTACAATAAGACACTATTATAATAGTGATCTGATAAGTAAAGAAGCTGAGTTCGCCAAGAGGACTCATTGAAAGAAAGAATAGATGGTTAGAGATCATATATACAAAGACTTCTTTACTTCTATGGTTGAATCTCTCGGAATTGGGATTCTAAATTGGAGTGTTGTAGATAAGGTGTCAAAACGGATAAAAATTACTGGGTGAACTCAATCTAATCCAAACCATAAATATTAACATATAGAAAATTGAGTACAAATGAATTAATGGATAAAATAGGCTGATGAATTTATTGGATTAAATTAAAATGATTTGGATTGTAATGGTCAATGAGTTATCCATAACCAAACAAATAAGAATTTATAACTAACATAAACTTAAATCAAATATATAAACAAAAGAAACTAAAATTTTAAACTAATATTACTAAACTTAGCTTTTATTAATTTTCTCATTTATCTAAATAAATTATAATAACTCAGTTCTTATATTTTTTCAACATACAATTTCTTAATTATATAAATACTAGATGTTGTATTTTTACTAAATTTTAATTATATTTTCCCCAAAAAATATAATTATTTTTTTCTTAAATTTTAAAAGTATTTTTTTGTCAAATTACAAAATGAAGTTTTCCCATCAAAATCGCAAAATCCAGTTTTCCGCCAAAACCGTAAAATCATGTTTTGCGTCACAATCGCAAAATCGAGTTTTTTTTGTAAAAACCACAGAATCGTATTCCCCGTCAAAACTACAAAATCGTATTTTTTTGCCAAAATCGCAGAATCGTGTTTTCCCGACAAACCGCAAAATTATGTTTTTCTGCCTAAATTTAAAAATTGAGTTTTTCCGCCAAAACCAAAAAAATGTTTTTTCCGTCAAAACTGCAAAATCGTGTTTTCGCCAAACCGCAAAATTATCTTTTCCCGCTAAAACTGTAAAATCGTGTTTTCCCGACAAACCGCAAAATTATGTTTTTCTGCCTAAATTTAAAAATTGAGTTTTTCTGCCAAAACCAAAAAATGTTTTTCCCGCCAAAACTGCAAAATCGTGTTTTTCGCCAAACCGCAAAATTATCTTTTCCCGCCAAAACTGTAAAATCGTGTTTTCGCCAAAACCACAAAATCGTGCTTTACCTCCTATTTTCCCGCCAAAACCACAAAATCGAGTTTTCATGTCAAAACTGCAAAATCAGATTTTCTTGTCAAAACCGCAAAATCAAGTTTTTCTACCAAAATCACAAATTGATTTTTCTTGCCAAAACCGCATAATCGTGTTTTCTCGCCATAACTGTGAAACTGAATTTTCCCACCAAGATTGTGTAATCGAATTTTCTCGCCAAAACCGTAAAAATCGAGTGTTCACGCTAAAACCGAAAATTCGTGTTTTCGTGTTAAAATCACAAAATCGAGTTTTTTTCTGCCAAAACCGCAAAATCAATTTTTCCCGCCATAACTGTGAAACTGAATTTTCCCACTAAGATTGTGTAATCGAATTTTCTCACTAAAACCGTAAAAATCGAGTGTTCACACTAAATCCAAAAATTTGTGTTTTCGTGTTAAAAATTGCAAAATCGAGTTTTTTCCACCAAAACCGCAAAATCAAGTTTTCCCGCCAAAAGCGCATAATCGTGTTTTCCGACCATAACTGTGAAACTGAAGTTTCCCGCCAAGATTGTGAAATCAAATTTTCTCGCAAAAACCGTAAAAATCGAGTGTTTACGCTAAAACCGCAAATTCGTGTTAAAATCGCAAAATCGAGTTTTTCCGCAAAAACCGTAAAATCAAGTTTTTCCGCAAAAATCACAAAATTGAGTTTTCTTGCCAAAATCGCAAAATTGTGTTTTCTCACCAAAACCGCAAAATCTTGTTTTTCTTCTAAAACTGTAAAATCGGACTTTTACATTAAATAAAAAATTATACTTTTTATCTGTACCATAAAATTATGTTTTTTCAAAGTCTAGTCAATATTTTTATTTTTAGTCCACAAATAACATTTTTAGTTAATATACATTTAAACTACAATATTATAACTCATGGGGTAAACCATTAAAACCGTTAACTCATTAACTTAAATGAATTATGGGTTAACCCAATCCATTTGTCAAATGGATTAGATTAATCCATAACCCATATAAGTTTAAAACCATTTGGATATCATTTGGTTTGGATTGGTTTACCTATTTTGACGGCTCTAGTTGTAGGAGAATATACCAACCAATCTGATAACCCATATAAGCTAAGGAGGGTTATTGGTTTATGTACTTTTAAAACATATAATCTGAAACTGTAAAAAATATTTTTTTTATATTTATATATCTATAAAACAAAGGGTAAAAGAATATTTTACCTCTATAAAGCAAAATCTATTATTTTCTAGATGTTTTTATCACATGGATTTTGAAAATCTTATGAATATATGTGATATTTTGAAAGTTGTGTCTTATGAGTAAACATATAGAGAATTCATCTCCCAATAACACTAGATTTAGTTAGAATTAGAAAATCAACAATGACTAAACTTTTTGAATAACAAGGGATTTGAATGGATTTTGAGAATTCTTATACCAATAACAATAGATTTACTAAGACTTTTAAAATCCTTGAACCAATAACAATGGAATCTCAAAATTCTCAAAGTCAATGAGAATTCACTTACCAATAACCCCCCCCCTTTAGTGTATTTAGAAATCTATATAGTATTTACAAATCAATGTAAAATATTCTGATTTTCAAATCTAACACATAAATTTTAATTAGTATTTACAAATCCGAAGGTTTTCCCTCGGATTTGTGTTTTTGTATTTTTAACAAAGAAATCCATTCAAATCTATTATGAAATCAAATCCATTAGTAAATCTGATGATTGAATAAAACCAGATTTAAATTAAAATTTATAAATCATAAAACCAATAACACATAATTTCAGTATGAATTTTAAAATACAAGAACCAATAACACTTGATTTAGTTTGGATTTCCAAATCTATTAAAATAAAAGAACCAATAACCCCCACTTAAAACCATTTGGATATGATTTGGTTTGGATTGGTTTAACCATTTTGACGCCTCTAGTTGTTGGAGAATACACAAACCAATCTGATAGTTCTTCACGTATGTTAAGGCGTATGTTAAGGCGATTCAAGATCAGTAGTCGTATGTTAAGGCGATTCAACGCAACAACAATAACACAAATATCAAAGGTTAAGAACGCCGATAGAACCGATATCTCTATGCTCAACTATATACGCAACATTTTGATGTCACCCAAAGAGATAAAATGATAGCAAGAAATCCTTAAGGCGAGATACAGAAACATCATTCCAGATATAGTTCAGTTAAACCAGGTGGGATTTTTACACGGTGAATTGCTATGTGAAAACGTTTTTGCTTGCATATAAGCTAGTGTCGTACTTCGATAAACCTTAGGAAATTAACAATGGTCTCTCATTTGTTTGAAGTGACAAAACATTTACATAATGGGAACCGGAAAAACCCTCGCCATTCTCTCGCTCTCTCCAAGTGAACCAACTAACATTTCCTGTCACTAACCTAACTCAGCACTACAGACCTAAGAACAGATATATAAAAAAAAAAAGAAACAGATATTGATCGATCACAAAGACTCCTCCGCCTCAATCTTACTATGCCATGTTTCTGAACAAGAGAACATTCCTTGTCTGCTTTTCATCCTTTTCTTTTTGTTAACATGGCAACCGTTCTTCTTCGTGTATTGATGAGCTTTTTGACTGACCCGTAATATCATCCTCAGTTTTTGGTCTTCTTGTTAATTATCTAGAAACAAAAACCAAGAGAGATTTTAAGGAAACTCATTAGAAACAGTTGTTTTAGCTTTTCAAGTTTGCTATATGATTCATTCATTATCTTCTTACCTTCACTCTTCAAATCACGGTTCAGATCAACTGCTAGATTGGGACTTCTTGTCTGATTTTCAGGTGATTCGTGCTGTTCTCCTCCTGTGCCACCGCTAAGGCTTTGTGAATATGCGTTCGTCACTGACTGACTACGATTCATATACATCTCCAAGCTAGATGATGCAACTCCTGGTGTCTTTTTGGTCTTAAACAATCTCCTGTTCACAAAGAAAAACACATTAGTATTCAGCAATTTGGATGGAGTAAGCGTGTAAGCATTTGAGTTTTTTGTTTTCTTTTAAAGCACCTATCGTTCCGCTTGTCAAGATATTTTTGCAATGACACTTTTCTGCTAGCCTGACCCTCCGCATCTTCGTAAGACCAACAAACACACAGGAACATACGGTTAACATTAACAAGAGCAAGCAAGTCAAGTTTATCAAAATGTACAGGTGAGTCAAAATGTTCTCTCGGAATCATTAAGACAATGTTGGAACACTATTCGTACCAGAATCACGAGAAGCATTTGCCTTTTCAAGTCCATAATGGGGAAGTTCCACCATCTTCTCTGCAAAATGAAACCACAACTCCATTTAATGAGAACCTATCAGAAAAAACTGAAGATTCATTCACCTTTCCAGTTTGGTAATACACTTTAAACAAAACCATTTTAATCTTTGAATCATCTATCTTCAACTGGAAAAGAAAAAAAAGCAAATCAGATCCTCTTGTAAAAGCGCTTACCTTTACTCATGGGCCTGGAAATCATTCTAGTAGAAGCAGAAACACCATTTTCAGGAAAATCAATGGGATTGGCAGCTGCAAAGTGCATGATAGACCGCGCCTGCAAAACCAATATACAGATATGCATGATGCCATCAAGGGTTAGGCATGACAAAATGAATGTTACCTTTTCAGGTGGTACACCATCAAACACATTAACTTTCCCGCTATAGAATATCGTCATTTGCCCAACCAACGCACTTGTTCCTGCTGGGCTTCTGCTACAAATGTTACAGACAAGCGTGTTTAAAACAGCTTGTTTTCAACCAAAATTCTCTTACATAACAACAAGCACATCACATTTGCTTTTAAACTACGTGGACTACCTTAAAGACTCATGTTCGTAAGAAGAAACTGTTTCTTCCATCAACTTCCAATGATGATGACAACAAGTCATTTCACCAAAAACAAGGAGAGAAGTAACCAAGAAGATCTAGAAACAGCAATTCTAGCACAGATACATTATAAACCCTATATGGATCACATACTCTCGTCGAAAGGAAGCGACTTTAACTTTTAACCTAAAATATAAACCTGGGAGAGAGTGTAATGTAGCTGTCTTTCTCGGAGGCGCCGGAGAACTCAGCTGATCTCGGAGAGTCCCTTCTGTAGCTGGAGCCGTCATCTTCCTGGAAAGGAATCAGTGCTCCGACCTCGTTGATTGGGTTTGCTGTAACCAGTGGAGGGTGAGAAAGGAGGAACTTGCGGAGGAGGGCGGGGCGGGAGTCGTCGCCGGAGGGGTCAAAGAGAGCTTTGAGGGAGAGAACTTGCTGGATCGCCTGAGATTTGTTCCAAGAAGGTCTGCGCATTCCTGTTTTTAAGACACTGTGTGAGGAAGAGAGAAGAAGAAGAAGAGAGAGAGAGAGAGAGAGAACCTTTGTCCTTGAGGAAGTTGCGGCAGTCCTCACGGGTGAGCTGAGAAATGTCATCTTCGGTAAGGAGGTTGAGAGGCTTGTCGAGTATAGACTTGGCCGAAGAAGACACTCCTCCGTCCATCCCTTTCTCTGATTCCCGGCGAAAATTAATGAGAGGAGAGAGATGAGTAGTTATTTTAATTATTGGAGGGTTTGGGCTTTGGGGTGGTTAAAAGTGGGAGAGGAGAAGAGGAAAACATTGAAAAGAGTGTTGAGAGAAGTCCTGTGGGCTTGAATTTTGGTTGAATGGTTTTTGGGAGCTGGGGAACCTCCCTACATTGCCACCTCACATTCTTTTCGTTCGTTCTTCATTATAACCTAATCATGCCTATATTATAAGGGTGTGTATTCTATCCGTTAATTTGATTTGATTCATTTTTCGTTTTCATTCAATAAAAAATTTTTGAACTTTTATAAATCTTTGGAGTAAAATCCATTAAAGCCGAAACAAAACACAATACTAAAAGTTTGAATTGGATATCCACCGATCTGTCTTTTATATAGAGAGATATATGTTTACAACTAAATATAGAATTTTAAATGATGTCAAACAAATATAATATTTTACATTTATAATTTCATATAATTGTTAAGGACATATGTCCGATTTGGGATTCAGAGCGTGGTATTAAAGACACGTATCTACTTATTTAGACCATCCAACATGTCACATGTTCTGTTATTGGTTCTAAGAGTCTATGACGCATTGCCTTCGATCATAAACACCAATCCAACCATATTCGTCACTTTTATTTAGTCATGCACACATGAAAAATAAAAAAAAGGAAGGCATGAGTAAAAAGATTACTTAGTGAAATGTTTCTAGACCATCCTCCGTACATGAGACTTTATACTATTTAATGAAAAACGAAAACTAACTAACCACTAATTAGCAATGCAATGAACTTAGTTATCACTATACATAAACTGGATTCACACCAAACAACCTAAACTCTAGGATCTAGTGCACGCACATCGTTGTCCCTCATAATAGTGGTTGTCCTGCGGGACGCCCCCACCGTGCTATGATTTGTAGTTCCTACGTGACTACCCATTTGTTTCCGTTGACACTCCTAGATTTGGCATGACTCAATCTTCCTGACACCACTCTCTGTATAAATATAAATAATATTTTATAAGTTATATTTTTTTGGCTTATCAACTTTTATTTTATTTTTAGATTTTGTTAAATTTAAACTATATAAATAAATATTTTATATTATATTTATGATTATGTTTATGTTTATCTTTATCTATCTATATATATATATATATTTAAAGGAATAAATTTTATTTTTTTAATTTTGTTAAAACACTTAAATAATAAATTAATTTATTAATTAACTTAATAAGATATGAATTATATTTACATTTAAGAAATATAAAGTAAATTATTAATTGACTCAATAAACTGATTAAAAGTGATTCAACAAATATATTTTATGGTGATTATATATGAATAAATTTACTAATTTGGTAATTAATTTTTTTTTTGTAATTTGGCCAAATTATTAGAAGTTACATAATCAATAAGCGTTGAGAGAGGTCTTACCCACCATAAAGAGAGTTATATTACATGATCTACGCCTATCCTAGGAAGATTATGGACCTAGATCGAGAACTTCCTAGTCACAAACAAATTGATTATTTTTATTTATACTAGTTCATGATTTAAGCATAATTCGCACACTTAATTAACAAATATATTAACAATTAATTTTGAAAAATAGAATTATTTACATATTTTTATTTGTCAATTCTAAGTTAATGTCAAAATTATATATTTATAATTAATATATTAATTTAAAATTTTCATCAATGGTGATATATTGAGATGGCAAAGGAGGGACTGGACCGCGGGCCTGGCCCGTTAAGGCTTGGGGCGAGGCGGGTTTGGGCCGAGGGGGGGGGGTTACCGCAAATTAGCGGGCCTAAAGGGACGGGTCTTTGCGGGAGTGGGCCAAAGCGGGTTGGCCCAAAGAAGACTGCGGTATGCCCTAGTGTCCCGCTAACCCCCTCCTCACTTCACACTGTAATTCCATTTCGGCGCAAAGGAGAGAAAGAGAGAGAGAGAGAGAGAGAGAGAGAGAGAGAGAGAGAGAGAGAGAGAGAGAGAGAGAGGGAGAATCATGGCGAGGAATCTCTGGTCCGGGAGAGATATAGCACGGTGACATGTATGGTTTGTCTTCGTTTCTTCTCAGATGAACCACCGCCATTTTACTAACATTTTCTTACAAATTTCAGGTGGTTTCTCTTTGTTTCGTCTCAGATCCATCACCGGAGCTTCGTTTCTTCTCAGATCTACCACCAGAGCTTCTCAATCTTGATGCATGGTCGGCGGGGATGCATGGTGCTCGTTGATCGTTCTGGCCGCTAGTGCTGGTTCAGCTTCTCTTTTCCACCTGAGCTCTGTTCCCACCGGAGCTCTGTTCCCACTGTAGAAGCTGAACCACCACCAGTTGTTGGGACCTCAGTGACGGATGTGTGTGTTTGTGTGTGTGTGTATCTGCATGTTGTTGTGATTGGTGTTTGTTTCAGGTTCTGTATTTGCATGTCTTTCTTATTTATTGAACTACTTCTCTTAACTTGATTCAGTGACTTATATGTCTTTGGTTTTTGTAGGTTCACAAGAAGGATGCTGGTAATGTGGTCTTCCCGTTGTCTTCACCAAAGGTTAGTAGATTACAGTTATTTTTTTAAAAAATATATAAAAACCACTATACGTTTGAGTTAAACCACCATAAGATTATAGATTATAGTTCACCAAAGTTTAGTGTTACTGTGTATTTAGCTAAAATTTAAATACTAGTTGAGTAGTAGATTATACGTTTGAGTTAATAAACTATATATATGTTTTATGGTGTTACCAAATTTTGGTGATTGTACAAACGCATATAGATTGGTGTTTGTATTTGGTATTAACATATTTTACTGTGTATATCTCATATGTCTTTGTTTTTTGTAGGTGAACAATGAAGATGCTGGTAATGACTGTGAAGGCCGGTGTAGGCTCAACATGATATAAGCATGTTATGGTGTTAACATGATTTATGTGTTGATCTCACACCGGCTTATCCAGTTATTACCTGTCACCTCCTATTTCTGCAAGCCAAAGTTCGAGTTAACAACATCACCATTCACCAATATATGAGCTTCAAGGAACTAAGGTTAGTACACAATTGTTTAAATTTTTAAAAATATAAAAGACAATTGATAAAATTTAAATACTAGTTGATTAGTATATATATGTACAAACTATATATATGTCTTATGGTGTTAGCAAATTTTGGTGTTTGTACAAACGCAAAACATTCATATAATATGTCTTTGGTATTAGGTATTAGGTTTAACACTATTGTTTAAATTTTTAAAATTATAAAAAACAATTGATAAAAATTTTAAAAAACAAAACTTAACAATATTTAATTAGATGTTTAACAAATTAGAAAACCGTAATCTTAGTTGTCATTGAAAGGAAAAAAACAAGCCCTAATCACCTAATTTAGTTGTCGTTTAAACCAAAAAAAAACAAGCCCTGATCACCTAAGCTAGTTGTCGTTGAAACCAAAAAAAAACAAGCCCTAATCACACGCGACTTGAGAGAGAGACCATGGGATCAAAGGGCGACTCAGAATATTTGTTCACGTTTGATCCGAACTTCGTTCCCTTAAATACTGTGGACTTGGAAACTCAGAATCTCATGGAAAAGTTTGCTGTAGAGGAGGAAGTCGCTGGTCAGTTGAAAGAAGGTGATGGAAAGAAGCAAGGAAGTAAAAGAAAGCTTATCAGTATTGTTGACGAAAGTGATGAATCTGATGTTGAAATCACCCCATTAACCCAAAAAAACAAATTCTCGCAAACAGACCACTTATGGAACAACTACAAGGAAACCCATGTTGCAATCCACTATAGATGGTAGCATTGGCTCGTCCGATAAGGCGTGTAGCATGGACAAGTCTGTTCATATGAAGTCTCTCATTAGTGGAGTGAGTAGAAAGGCAATGACAATGTCGCAAAAGAACAACTCCGCGCCTACTAAGTCCGCACCAGCTAAGTCGCAAAAGAAGAAAGAGAAGGTCGTCGCAGAGGACATCTCGGACTTTGACGATGAACTAGATGAAGAAGTGGGTGAAGAGGATGAACTCGGTGAAGATGAAAGGCAAGATAGACAAAGATCAGATGTGTGGGTTGATTTCAAGGTGGTGCATAAACCCAATGGAACAATGAAAGCTGCATACAATCATTGTAGGAATGAGTATGCATGGCACTCCCACTCTCATGGAACCAGTGGTTTGAGAAGGCAATGTTTAAGATGTAAAATGTACCCAAGGAATCGAGGAAGGCAGCAACAACTCAATACGGAGGGGAAAATTATTTTTCGCAAGTATGATCATACTGTGTTTAGGCAGCTGGTAGCTAAGAAAATAGTCCAACATGATCTACCTTACTCGTACGTGGAGTATGAAAAAGTGAGGGAGACATGGAAGTATTTGAATGTTGATGTCCAGACGATTTCTAGAAACACAGCAAGAGCAGATGTGTTTCGATTATATGAAAGTGAGAGAGAAACACTGAAGAGGGAATTAGGGAGTCTTCCTGGATGATTCTCCTTCACGAATGACTTGTGGACTTCAGTGAAACGAGAAGGATACATGTGTGTGACAGCACATTACATTGATCGGAACTGGAAGTTGAACAACAAGATCCTGACGTTTTGTGCTCTACCACCTCCAAATGATGGTATGAAAATTGCGGTTCAACTCATAGATTCACTAAAAGAGTGGGGAGTTGACAAGAAGGTATTCTCAGTCACGTTAGATAATGCTACAAGTAATGACTCAATGCAAGATATTGTGAAATCCCAGCTGAATTTGAGAGATGATTTGTTGTGTGAAGGAGAGTTTTTCCATGTGAGATGTGCAGCTCACATACTGAACCTCATAGTTCAAGATGGGTTGAAGGTTATTGGGGACTCTTTGCACAAAGTAAGAGAGAGTGTTAAGTATGTATTAGGATCGGAAACGCGTGAAAATTTGTTCCAAAAATGTGTGGATGCTGCGGGTGTAGAAGAAAGTGCAGAGCTGATACTGGATATGCCGACGAGATGGAACTCGACTTACTATATGCTTGAGAGAGTCATCAAGTACCGTAAATCATTTGCTAAGTTGGAGACATTTGATAAGAAGGGTTATAAAAAGGCGCTCACACATGATGAATGGACTAGAGCTGAGAATATTTGCTCTTTTTTGGGTCCTTTTGCTGTGATCACAAGCTTGATGTCTGGTTCGAATTACCCTACTTCAAACTTGTATTTCTTTCAAGTATGGAAGATCCATAATTGGCTTCAAGTGAATGAGGAAAGTGGAGATGAGATTGTCAGACACATGGTTCCACCGATGAAAGAGAAGTTTGATAAATATTGGGATGAAGTCAGTGATGTTTTTGCAATGGCAACAATCTTCGATCCACGGTTTAAGCTTTCAATTGTTGAATGTTGTTTAGAGAAGCTTGACATGAGCACACGTGATGCAAATTTGAAGAACTTGCGTGAGAAGCTTAGTACTCTGTTTGAGTCATACGACAAAAACTCCAAGAATAACTCACATTCTACAGAGCGACGTGAGACTGTTTCACAAAAACCCTCTGCGCCAACGTCAATGGGACTGTTTCAGAACTATGATGTGAGTGCTATTTCAATTTTTTCCATTATGTCTAACTTTTTTTACTTCCCTGATAATCTTTTTTTTAAACCCTTATTAGGATTTTTTTTGCATTTCGCAAAGTCAATGGCATTGTGAGTGGAAAGACACCTCTAGAAGCTTATCTTGATGAACCACCTTTGGACATCACTAATTTTCAGAGCTTGGACATCCTCGACTGGTGGAAAGATAATGTGCATCGGTTTGGTGATCTGGCTGCAATGGTCTGTGATATGCTAAGTATTCCAATCATAACAGTGGCTTCGGAGTCCTCTTTTAGTATTGGATCTCGAGTTCTTAACAAATATAGGAGCCGTCTACTTCCAAAAAATGTGCAAACTCTGATATGCACGAGAAATTGGATCAAGGGATACGAATCTTATGCACATGGTAAATAACTCACATTATAATTTATTGTAGTGTAATATTACCTTAATCCTAAGTAAATGAATGTTTATGATATATACAGATGAAGAAATCGATGGTGATGGTGATGGTCATGAAGAGAAATTACCATCATTTGAGTCAATTGTTGATGGGGAAAATGAAGATTAACAAGTTTTATATGTTATCTTCATTTGGTGTTTTACTTTATCAGATGTTGAGATTTCTTTTGTTTGATTTTGCTATGATTATTATGATTTGGAGTTTTTCTAAAATTTTATTTGGTCACACTTACACTACAAGAAAAAGCTCGCATACCGACAGCCATATTTGTCGGTAAGTCACAGGAACAAGCTCAAACCGATGGGTTTCCGAGAAAACTCAATTAGTCGGAGTTTGGGTCTCGGAAATGGATTGATGTCGGAGCTGTGTCGGAAATTTCCGACGAGACATATCCTCAAAAATTTTGTCGGAATTGTTTATCGGAATATACCGAGACCTTTCGATGAAATGTGAAGTCACAAACTCGTTGGGCCATGCTCGGAAGTTGGTCGGGCCTGTTTTGTCAGAAGTTGATCGGTATTTACCGATGCCTTCCCGGTAAACATGACATTAATTATACCGATGAGAAATCGCTGCTACAGTTTTTCCGGTGAATCTGTTTTACACTTCTGGAAAATTGTTTGAAGAACACCGTCAAAGATCAAGATGTATTTTTTGGTAAACATGACATTAATAAAGGAACAAGCATACACCATTTGATTATGAAGATATAGATGGGATATATATTGTTTACAAGAACAATACAGATCAGTTTTACCAAAAAAATTACATATCAGATCAATTTACCAAATAACTCATCAAAAATACTAAAAAAAGGATAAATGTATAGAAACACTAAAACGAAATATTAAAATAAAAAATATCTTTTTATCTTCGTCTTCTCCACATCTTCTGTAAAATCAACTTCTTTGTTGACAAGAAGAAACTCTTGAAGTGCATACTCAAATGGCTCCTTAATGTCTTTAGACTTATCTAATCTTAATCGTATAATCGATTTGCTGCAAACACTCGTATATATGTTCTCAAATTTCTCTAGTTCAGATCTACACATGAACACTTATATAAAGAAACTCTGACAAACCCATGGTTGGTTTCCCTTCCATTGGCGTCACATGTACGCTAGAAGCTATTATGACAATTTTCCGTCAAATCTTCCGAGAACCATTTCTCGTCGGTAATTTCCGAGTGAGAGCTCCGACAATTTATCGTCTACTTTTCCGAAGCCATACCCAGAAAATAATTGATCGTCGGAAAACTAATTGTTCCGAGAAATTACCGTCAACAATTTCTGAGAACCTTCCCACAAAACATGTTCCTCAGATTTTCTTTGGTTACCGACAACTTGCCGACTATACATCTCGAGAAAACAGCTAGGAAATAGATTCATCAGTAATTTCCAAGATGATTCCGACAAAATTCATAAGTTATCGGAATGTTATCACAAACATGTCGTGATCTTTCCCACAAAAGATGTTTTCGGTAAATGTCATCGGAGTTGCTATTGTATTCTTGTAACAATTGAATGTATAAATTGATATGTTAACACTACAAGAATACAAGACTTTGATAATGCTAAATAAATACAAAAAAAAAATCAGTTGTCTTGATTTGGTGTGCACTTTAGTATGTACTGGAGCAGCCTCAAGCTTCATGGAGAGGTCTGCATCGGCCTGGAACGGTCCGCATCGGCCTGGAACGGTCCGCATCGGCCTGGAACGGTCTGCATCGGCTTGAAGCGTCTTTCTGCATCGAGAACAATATAGGCCCGTGGGACGACTTGTAAGGGCCTGTGTACATTGGCGGGGCGGGATTGGGACAGCCTTCAGCAAACCGCATCCCGCGTGGGCCTTGCCCGCCTTGACCCGCAAGAAGAGAAGATCGCAGCGGTTCGGGACGGAACGGGACAGACCAACCTGTTTGACAATTCTACTGATATATATAAGTTATTATTATATTTAAAGAATTTTACCAAAAATATAAGAGTTCATAAATATGTCAGAATAGAATTAAAATATTTCATCATTTCTACTAAGTTATGTCATTTTTTAATTAAAAATGAATATGGTGACTATAAATAAACAAAATTCAAAAAAGTCACATATGGTGTTTAGGGGATGGGCACAGATTACCCTGCTAAAATTCGTTTACCCAAATCAAACCCTCTCTTCCATCTATATTGACAAGTCAAAAAGAGAGTGAGATCTGGGATTTCTGAGTGATTCACTTTCTGTGCGGTTGAGCTGCCGGGGTGAAAGGAACAATCAAAACAATAGGGAAGGCAGAATTCCGTCGTCTGATTCTAGTAGGAGGCATTCTAATTCTTCTTGATCTCCTCTTTCACGTTCAGTCTTCCCTTTCCTTCTTCTCTGCCATTTGCAACAAAGAAGGCAGACTACTCTATGTCGTTTTAGACACCATTGGCTTTGTACCTAAACCACAACACCGGTGCCCCATTCCATGACACGTGGCGGGGCTGAAGTGTCATATCTGGACAAACAATACGTAAAGAAATGTAAATTTATGGCTGCCACTGGGATTTTCGATGCATATGATCAACCCCACATTAGTGAGCGTTCCAAGAAACTCTTATGTTTCGGTCTCTCTTAAATTCTTAAGATCAAACACCACTGTGAGGAAAGATGTTCAAGGAGGTGAATGGGTTGGCATTTGGCGTCTGTTTCTGCTGAAAACTCCTTACAATGAACCTAGGAGGATGTAAAGTCCCCAAAATCTTAACTCACCGGTTATTCCCTCAAGCACTCTACAGCATTTGGACTGATGATAACCTGGTGCTTATCGTCGATCCCTTGCTTATTTTAGAAAAAGGTATTTGTGGCGTGGGAAGCATACCTTTTGCCATTGCTCAACACAAAAATCACCAGAACATATATGAAGAAGCGGATGCGTGCAAGAGGAGAAAGCGGTATGCCCGACCTTTGGTTGATCTTCAGGTGAAAATATATCTATACGAGGGACTAGAACTATGGAGCATCAAGAAGAGCACTGTTAGTGATGTTCCAGAGGGAGCGGTCATAATAAGAGAGCACACTGCAATGAACAATCTGTTCAGCTGCCTATGGTTCAACGAGGTACACCTGTTAAAACCGAGGGATCAGCTAAGCTTTGGGTACGTATTGGACAGACTAAAAGGAGCCTTCAAAGTGTTTCATGTTTTAGAACTGTGAGTACAACTCTCTGTTTGAACTGCACCCTAACATAAGAAAACATTCTTCAAAGATAGAGTGGGTCAAGAGTCTTAAGGAACTGAAAGCGAAAGGAGAGCCGAGGAGCCTTTGGGCTTTGGACTCCTTATCCAGGGGATCTGGATTCTGTTGAGCTGCCAAAGGTAGTAAAAACTTCTAAAGCTGGTTGAGGCAAGAAACTGTTGTGGCTTTGTTTGAGCGTGTTTTTCTGGTGGAGATGGATAGATAGGATTAAATTCCAAGTTTTACAACCTTGTTAGACATGCACATCTTTTTTTTAAAACATTTTTGTAGAGATTGAAGATTCAAAAGTGTAAAAGAAAAAAAAAAGAAATCTTCACTAGTTGGTCCATTATATTCCTATACCTACCCCAAAAACATTACCTTAAAAGAACCCCTAAAGTTTCTCAAAGTTTTAATTTGATCCCATAAGTTTAAACACTCACACTCCATACAAAGCAGCCCATTTATTCACATCCTAAATCTCCTCTCAGCAGCAATAACAATAAGCCTTGAGACACCTTGTGTCCACAAATCATACTCCCTTGGGCTCTTGCACTCGAATTCCACATCACCTCGCAGAACCGTCTTCAAACCAAAGTATCTAAGATCATCTCCTCCCTCTAGCAAATGTCGTCCGGGCCAGGCCGGGACATTCTTGATCACTTCAAGCACAATGTCTGAACAAAATTGGAACAAAGTTAAAATAATTTACAAAGAGTCTTCAAGTTCACATTCAAAAGAATAGACAAAAAGTAAAAGATTGAGGGCCACTATTAATCTGATCTCTTATAAATTACTTAAGTCACAGACACTTTTTTTTTCTCTTTATCCTTTTCCTTTTTTCTTCTCAAATCCCCAAATCCAAAGCAGACCCACATCAAAGTTTTGAATTCTCTTTTCCAGGGTTCACATATTATTGACTCACTGACAGTAGATAGTGACAAAAAGTTAAAGCTTTCAACTTTGGAACTATGATAAATGTATTTCAACCTTAATAATCAACAAAACATTCTTTGTTCTAAGCCCACTAGAAGAATCACTTTAATATCTTGGAAGAAATGAGATAAATCTCCAATTAATCATGTCAGGTTTTGAATTTAAAACCATGTTTATGAAAAGATATGTTATGTATGTAACAAGAACAAATAAAATCTTACTCTTTTTCTTCTTGGTGAATGTTTTTCCAACATGCTTGCTCTTCATCTTCAACATAACCTACAAGATAATCAAAACAGTCAAAACAAATTGGTGATTCTCCAAGAAGATGCTTGAGAAAAAGACTAAAGTGGATCCCATAACTTCATTATCATCATCATTGTCATAACGAATGCTTTTTTATTAGCTTTAGTTTTTGTTTCTGCTTTCTCTTCTTTTCCTGCCATTTGAAATATCTTTTTGTGTGTTTCATATAACAAAGTTCACATCCATGTGAAGTAAGCAAAAGATTCCCGCTGATTCACAAATAATTTGACTCTCTTTTACCTTTTTCATCAGATCAAAATCATTTCTAAGGTGAACAAGTTTCGAGACACCACAGGAACAAACCTTTACCTGATTCATCTTGTTGATGTAAACAGAAACTATTTTCCAGTGGAGATCACCTGCAAAAGTAAAAAACCATAAGACAAAAGATCCAAGAATTAAAACCTAAAGCTAAAACAAAAAATAAATGATTATTTTTTTGTTACCTTTGCGAGTACGTTTGAGAAGTTCACAACCTCTAGCGAGCCATTCTCGGCTACAAGTTCCCAAGAAATTCTCCTCTTGTATAAGCTCGCCACTGTGACTACTACTCGAGCTTCCATTGCTACCATTATTGACGTTGCTGCATCCTCCAGAAGTAGTGATGAGTCCTTTGTCCATTGGAATCACTGATGCAATGTTCCAAACTTCCTTCATTGCCCTCGCCTTCAGTGTCGCCACTCCTCTTAACGCTGTGGCTGCACCGGCGGTTAGTGTCATGATGTCACCGGCAGAGCGAACATTGACGGCGGAGCTAACAACATATGCCAAATGCTCTCTTTCAGCTCCCATGACTTCAGCAGCCTCCACACACTGAGCAGCCACAAGGGTCGCGGCGGAAGCAACAGCCATGTCGGTTTTAGCCATCTGCTCATCCTTCCCTGCGCTCGAAGACGCGGCGGTGGCTGCCGCGATAGCAGCAACAGCTGCAGCCACACCGGCCACGGAGACAGCAGCGTGAATCTGAGCGTTGTGTGCTCGAGTCTCCTCTTTCTTCTTCTCCCTCCGGTCCTTGAGCCACCGTCCCACTGTCTTGGATTGTGTCGCTGTGGCGGTTATAGGTCCCGGAGTAGTCGCCGTTGGACGGAACTGGGAGTTTATGTTGTTCAGTGAACAGTTGTTTGCTCGAATAAACTGCTGCATAGTAATTCAAATTAGAGATTAATAAAGAAAAATCTAAAAAGGCATTGTCTTGGAAGCTTGATATACAAGAAAAAGACAAAAAAATCAAATCTAGTAAAGCAGATTGCTTTAGACCAAAGTGTCACTAAAATAATAATAAAAATAAACAACCAACAATTGTTTCATAAATTGGTTTGGTTGAAATGCTGATGTTATAGTTATATTTTTTATAAAAATATAAATACTATAAAACCAAGAGAATTATTTTATGCAAAAAGTATTACTAAATATCTAAAGTGAATAAAATTTAATTAATTGTAAAAATACATAATAATATTTATTATACAGTTTCCACCAGTAATATATGATTCTGAGTATGCTTGGATGTGTAGTATAAAATTATACTCCCTCTGATTCATTATAATACATATTTTAGAATTTTCACACTTTTTAATTAAACATATTAATACTTAGTTATTAATGTGTAGGTTTTTGTAATTTTATATTTTCTATATTTCTAAACCAATAAGATTTTAAAAATGCAATTAATGGTTTTGGAATTCATTTTTTCATTATAATTGACAAAAATGCATTTAAAACATACAAAGTACATTTTTTGAAACAATTCTTTTTCTAAACATGTATTTTTTGTAACATAGGGAATATAAAATATGAAACAGTTTATATTATAAAATAAAAACACTTATAACACAATTTATATTATAAGTTAAGGAGTTTATTTTAATAAATAGTTGTACTTCTACAATACTATTTATTTGAAAAATAATCCTCGAAAGAGGTGTTGAGAAAAACATGATCTCTGGGTATGGTTGGATAAAGAGAAAGGTATGTTATTTCACTGTCTCTCATGTACCCAAATTGTCAGTGACGCAGTAAAAAACTGAAACATTTACATTGAGAGACACAAAAACAAAAAGTTGCAGAATCTCAGAAAATGCTTCACTACTTAACAATAAACCCAAAATTTTCACCAAAATGTAACTATAGTTAAAAAGAGGGTAAAAAGAAACCTTGATGTCATCGGATTCTGGAGGAGGACTGTCGGTTATAGAACCGTTGAGAGGACCACTGCTACTGTGTGAAAGCCGACCAGATGTTCTTGGTGACACTTCTTGCTGCAATTATCAGTAATTAGAAAGATGAGACAAGAGAAGACTCTTTGCTGCGAGATGATGACAAAATACAAAAACTTGTGATTATGTTTTATAGGGACCCCAGAAAGCGAGTGTGTGTATAACTAAATCATTTTTTTTTCTTTTTTTTGTTTGGTTAATAATTATAAATTATTACGCGTGAATATTCCTTCATTCCTAGAGAAATTTATGAAAAAAAATTGGGAAATTTCTATGAAAAACCAGAAATCAAGAATCTGAAGACAAGAGCAAGAAAGAAACTGAAAGAGATTTCAGTTTGTCAACATCTCGCAAAAATGAACAAAAAAGTTTCTTTGTTTTGTCTGCAATTCCTCTGTTTTTATCTGAAGCACAAAGAAGGAAGAGAGAGAGAGAGGAGAGACTAACGGAGTGAGACAAGATACGATCCATGACCATTTGAGAAGTCTCTGAAGAAGCGAAGGAGAAAGGGTTTCCAGAGACGAGTCCGTTCTCCCCCGTCTCACCATCCCCGGAGATGGGTTCTTCTTCTTCGGTCTTGGAGAGGAGGATCTGAGGATTCGAAGGTGTTAAGGCCTCCGATACTTCGAGAGCTGAGGCGCTCCAGGAGCGAGCGAGGAACTCCATAGGCTCAAGCGGCGTCTCCGGTTTCCGGTAAACCGGGTCGGGTCTCCATGTCGGAACCATGGTTCTTTCCATTTTAGACAGAGAGTGAAGGAAGAGAGAGAGAGAATGTGTGTGTTGGTTTGAAGTGAAAGGTTGTCAATGGAGTGAGATTTATAGAGTGACAAGTGACAACAAAGCTATTTTGATCACTATGCTTTTTTTTTTTTATCATTCCGTTTTATTGCTTTTTCTTATTCTGTTTTGTCTCTCTCTCCGAAAATTAGCTAATTACTTTTTTTCAGGAATTTTCAATGTTTATCATATCATTAGTATTTTTTTTTAATTTTTACTTTTAGATATTTTCATAAATATCATTATTTAAAAAGTATTTTTTTTAAATTAACTAAAACCCTAAATTTTACATTCCTAAACAATACCCCATTCTGTCTACCCTTTATCTCTAAACCATAAGTCTTAGATTAATTAACTCAAAGATTATAAGTGTTTTTTTTCTTAAGAAATAAGAGTAAAAATGATTAATGTAAGCATGGAAAATGATATTAGAAAAGTGGTATTTTTGACAATTTTTTTTTTTCTACTTTTTAAAAGAATATTAACTATCAAAAATATTTTATTTTATTTTAATTGGCGAAAATCTTGCTTTATGATATGATAATCTCTTATATATTATTTAAAAAATATTATGATGGAACAATACTAATGAACGGTCACTATAATGATTTTCACAAAAAATGCTATCTTATCGTCATCATAATTATTCTCACAAAAATTCTGACATTGTCATTATCATATACATTTTTACGTAACACATTAAATAATATTTGTTTTCTTAAATAAAAGTATAAAATTGTCTAATGTGATTTAAAATGTATATGATAATTAATGATGTTGAATAATAAAATTTGATAACATTTTTTGTATCCTTTTTCTCATTTTTGTTTAATGTTATATTACTAAAATAAATTAAACAATCACATTAAATGCATAATAAAATTTTAAATTTTTGCGCATTTGTTATATTTAGAAAAAATCATTAAACAGTTAAAAATTCCATATTGAAAATTTTGTGATTAGTGTCTTAAAATTTTTATGATAAATATATATAAATGATCATAAATCATATGAGTAGGGAATCTCGTTTAATAGATTTTCGAATTAAATATGCATACAACTATTTTAATTTAAAAAAATTAGAAACAATTTCATAGTTGAATTGAATATAAATATTACAATTAATCAGATTATTAAAGTATATTTAAATATCTTTTACTGTTATTTTGAGAATACTTCAAAGAATTTTATTTATTTATTTAACAATATATTTTATAAAATATTTCATTTCGTGTGGGATGCAGGTTGTATTACCTAGTATTAGATATAAAGTAGAACTTATATCATTCCTAGTTAGCAAAGCGAGCTGAAGACCAAATATCCCTGGAAACGAAAGTTTAAGGTATATCCGAATCAAAGAATATACTATCTTGTTAACTGGTGACTTTTGACTCGATATAGTTGTACACTTTCATATTATTAATAAATACACATTCTCGTTGACAAAAAATAAAAAAGAAATACACATTCTCATACAAAATCTATCAATAGATATTCAATTCCTCAGTTAGTTTGGAAGAGGTAGTGCTGCCCATGGTCGTTGTTCTCACTAGGACTTAAATTTCATTGAGTTTTTTTCTTCTTTTATGTTCTGCTCTTAGACTTTATGGTCATTTGTCTCTAGCACTTTGGTCGTCTTCTCATTTTGAACTCTATGGCTAAGCCATTGTCTTGTAAAATTTCAAGCATTCAATAGCAAACTTTTTTTTCAAAAAAAAAGAAAGAAAGAATATATACAGAGAAAATCAAACCTAAAACACTAGACAAAAGGGCTTGAATCCTAAACTACGGAAGCAAACTTCAAATCTAAAAATTTTTCTAACTTCTATTAGAGAGCTTAATAGAAATGTTCTCAGCTAAACACTGGTAAACCACTTCTGCATAGAACAATGAGAAATCTCCTTGGAGCCAAGTAACCAGAACCCTTTCTGTTTGTTATGTCCTAAATAATTTGAATAATATAGTTTTACCTTGTAACCGGAGTAGACTATGTATCGAAAGTTTTACTAATCCCCAATGCATAGTATATACTGAAATTAAATAATAGTTTATTCAAATGAAGATCTTAGAAGATTAATCATATGTCAAAGTAGGAGTGGAATTTTTCACACACACACACACATATATATATATATATATATATAGACACTAGCTAATGGGTTTATAAAAAAATACCTATCCCATTCTAACATTTCCTCTCAAGTTAGAGCATGAATATTATAAATACCTAACTTGGACAGTAAAAGTCGAAACTGAACACTTCCTCAAGCTTTAGTAAAATTGTTTGCAATATGTTTTGTAGTGTGAACATATTATGGGTTGATAAGACCAGCAATAATAGAGTCACAAACATGATGACAGTCGAGTTCAATGTGTTTCATGCGCTCGTGGAAGATATGATTGTTGGCAATATACATTGCTGATTTGCTGTCACAATGAAATGGGATAGGACCAGTCTGCACAACACCAAAGAAGGGGAGAAGACTGTTAAGTCACTTTGCCTCTTTAATAGCCCAAGGCATCGATCTATATTCTGCTTCAGCAGATGATAAAGAGACAATGTCATGTTTCTTCGTCATCCACTATAGGAGAGTCGCCAAGGAAGAATACATACCCTGTCAATGAACAACACATTAATGGAAAAGCTGCCCAATCTACATCACAATACCTCTTGAGAATCAGATCAGTATTAAGATTACCTGATCTGGTGTGCCTTTGAGATAGCGTAGAACATTGAGGGCAAAATCCCAATGAGCATGAATCAGATCAGTACCAGCTTTGTAAGGATTACCTGACCTAGTGTGCCTTTGAGATATCGTAGAACTTTGAGGGCAGAATCCCAATGAGCATTACTCGGTCATTGCATAAACTGAGATAGTATGTGAACCGAGTAAGAGAGTTCCAGATGAGTAAGCGTGGCATAAATTAGCTTACCAACAACGCGACAATATTGATATGGATTACCGTAGCGATCATCAACAAAGTGTGCAAGTCGATGATTTTGAGCAATAGGAACATCATTGGGATGACCAAGAAGTCCCCCCCTCTGATATGATGTCCAAGCAATAATTTCTTTGACACAAAAACTGTCCTTCCGCATTACGAGAAATTTCAATTTCAAGAAACTAACGAGGAGAGCCCAAATCTTTCATATGAAACTGACTGCTGAGATAAGATTTGAAAGCCGTAAGAGAGGCATAGCCATTACCACCAATAACCATATCGTCTACATAGACAAGAAGATATATTTCAAAAGAGCCACACACAAGGAAAAAATGAATAATCCGAGGCGGATTGTCGAAATCCATAGTCCAGAAGTGCAATTTCAAGTGTACCAAACCAACAACGAGGAGCCTGGCGCAGTTCATAAAGAGATTTTTTCAGCCGACATACTTTGTTTGTTGCAGAAGTTTGAAAACCTGGTGGTGGTTTCATGTAAACCTCGTCATCCAAAGTACCATGTACGAACGCGTTGTGAACATCCATTTAATGAAACTTCCAATTCGAGAAGCCGCAACATTCAGAAACGTTCTAACTGTGGTCATCTTCATCACATGAGCAAATATCTCATCATAATCAATACTTTCTTCTTGTTTGTTTCCAAGAGCAACGAGCCGAGCTTTGTAACGCTCAATCGTACCATCAGAATTGAACTTGATCTTGAATATCCACTTACATCCAATTGCTTGCTTATTAGGTGGCAAATCAGTAAGCTTCCATGTTTCATTATCTTCCAATGAAATACTTTCGAAACCCATTGCCTTGCGCCAAACATCAAATTCCATAGCATTTTCGAAAGACCGTGGTTCTGTGAAAGTTGTTACATTTTCCGAAAACACCTTGAACAAGACTGAGAAATTAGCAGAACAAATAATTGGTAATTGGATAAGGAGTGCCTGGAAGATCAGAGGGTGTTCGATCATCAGTAACTTGAGCTGGAGTTTCATAAGGTTGAAGCATAACTGATTTCATCTTTTGTCGATGACCTTTACCTAACTGTTCAAGTGGTGGTTCAGCCGTTGAACAAGCAGCCTCAGAAACAATAATTTCCAAGGAAGGAAAAGAATCTCCCGGTGATGGAGTAGTGATAGTGATATCTGATGATAAATATGAGACATGAGATGGAGGAAGTGTTGAAGAAGACGAGCTCCCCTGTTTTGGGAGTTACCAAGAGAGGAATGGATTAAAGACTCTTCTTCTTCACAAAGCACTACATAAGACAATAAGTATCTCAGAAAGGACTGCATCACTGGTGTAGCAGATACATCGAATGGAAAAACTTTATCATTAAAAACAACACTTTGAGAGACGAAATTTTCCTTCTTATCAAGATCAAATACTATCCATCCCTTTGGATTGTATGGATAACCAAGGAAGACAGAACGAGAGGAACGTTCATCAAATTTCTTATGAACGATGGTGCTTTTATGCGCATAACATAGACAACCAGAGATACGAAGATGGTCATAAGTAGGGGACTACGAGAATATAACCTCATGTGGTGTTTTACCAGACAAAACCGACGATGGAGTGCGATTGATCAAGTAACACGCTGTGAGTACACAGTCTCCCCAAAACTCCAAGAGCAAGGTTTCTTGAAACCGCAAAGAACGTGCAACATCCAAAATGTGGTGATCTTACACCTCAACCTGACCATTCTTCTGTGGCATAGCGACACATGATGTTTGGTGAACTATGCCTTGAGAAGAAAACCATTATTTCAGGCTCATAAATTCTGGAGAAAACATTAACTTCACTCTTAGAACTCATCAAACAAACCCAAACAGATCTCGAGTGGTCATCCACTATGGTCAAAAATATGATGCACCACAAGAAGAGGGAGTATTGTAAGACCCCCATATATCACAATGAATAAGATGAAAATAGCTTCTGATTTATTTTTTGCTATCCAAAAAACTCAAATGTAATTGTTTGGCTTGGGCACAAGTGTCAGAGGACAAAGAAAACTGATACTTAGATTCAACATAAAAAACGTGTGATAAATGAGAAAACACAAATAGAGAAGGGTGTCCCAAACGTAGGTGCGACGGCTCACAACTCCCAAGGGTGCTCATCGAATTAGCTTGACCAACTAAATCTCCCCTGAAGAATTAAATCCCATCATACTCATCACCTGCTCCAATTAGCATCTTTGAAGACCAGTTCTGCACATAACAATAATTCTCCGTAAATACTGCATTACAAGACTTCTCCTTAAGCAATCATGCAACAAAGAGAAACATGTTGGTCATTGAGGAACGAAGAGAACAATGAACAATTCCCACGCTTAATTGCCTGAGTAATAGATCCATTAGGCAACCTGATGGGACATGGAACAATTTCAACAACATCAAACAAACTTTCAAGAGATCCACTGAGATGATGAGATGCACCAATATTAGTAACTATACTCGAAAGACGCGATGTAGAACTTGTGGACGCCAGTTTCAACAGCTGAACAATTTGATTCCGTTGTGAATCTGACAATGCTAAACCTTCTCGATCAAGGCAAATAAGCTCATGAGGAGTTGCAGACACGCCAAATCCCTCAAAAATCTAAGCATTATAGGCTCGCCCAGCTCCAATAGGCAAACCGCAACCACGAGACTTGCCACGATCTCGAGAAGATATTGAGTCGGGAAAACTAACAAGCTGATAGCAACGAGTACCCGCATGTCCATTCTTTCCACAATGCGTGCACAAGAAAGATGGATGACCAAAATACTGAGAGTTCAAAGAAGTAACCTGTGCTGAGAACCCCACATCATTAGGATGTATTTCAGAGGTACGAGCTATGCTCCAGTGTCTTTCTTCCTGCAAAATCAAAGAATATGCAGCGGACAAAGAAGGCGATGGAGTCATAGCCAAAATGTTTGATCTTGTGGTACCAAACGAGCACCATCAAGACCCATCAAAAACTGCGATTTGCACTCCTTGTCACGCCTCGCAATGGTGCAAGTTACTGAGCACAATGAATCTTCCCACAAAAGCAAGGAGGAAAAGGATCATAATCTTCCAAATCATCCCACATACGCTTCAATTTTCCGTAGTATGTTTGAACAGAGAGACCTTCTTGTTTGCAACTGTGAAGAGAGGAGTGCAGTTGATAGAGAATCGATCATTCCCGACAGAGGATCTTTTCTTCAGACTTTGCCATAGCTCATAGTCAGTGTCTGAACATGAAACAAAGGAACGAACTCGAGATCCATTTTGTTAAGAATCCAAGCCACCATCTTGGAGTTTATGATTTCCCACAGCTTGTAATGATTGCTGCCAGGTGAAGGACACTGAAGAATCCCATCAATAAAATTCAGTTTATTTTTGGCATGAAATGCGTTCCACATCAGCTTCGTCCACCGTTCATAGTTTGTACCATTAAGGATCACTGTGGAGATGATATTACTGGGGATCGGCGCCTGGAGGAAGGTAGTAATCAGATAATATACCATCATCTTTGATGTGGCCACAGTGATTGCATTATCAGATGTATCTCCCATAGCTAAAGTAGAAAACGTGACATCAAAGGAATTTAGAAACTGTGAGCAATTGGCTCAAATATTATTGAAGAAGAACGCAAAAGTAATTGGATTTTGTAAAGGGTGATTCAAAACTATGAGCAATTGGCTTGAGATGACTCAAAGAAAGATCTAAAAGAAAGCCGTCAAGAGAACTTGTTTAGGTTTTGGCTCTGATACCATGTCAAAGTACGAGCAAAAATTTCGTTTTGTATTCATGTTAACGTTTTACACATATATATATATATATACAAACATTAGCTAATGGGCTTATATGATATACCTAGACAATTCTAACATTATAGACAGTGGAAAAACACAAAAGTAATCATTAAACTAAATTATGTATTGAAAAAAACAACTACAAATGTTCAAATATTTTTGTCTACTGGTTTGTTGCATTCTATTTGGAATGTAGAAATCAGAAGAAACATGGTTCAGTTCAGTAGTTTATTGTTTTTGTCATGTCTCATTCTCATTTGCAAAACTGATAGTGAGATTTTAGGGGCTCTAGGCGATTTAATAAATGTTTAACCAAAAACTTTATTTTACAAATTTGAAAACTTATATCTATGTAATTTTTTCAAAGCTTTTGGGACCAGAGTTAAATGTTTCATTTGGATTTGACTACCACTGGCCTTGCTCATTTGAAGAACTATTGCATTTTTTCCGTTGGAAATCGAATGAAGACCATTTATAGTGTTTATGTCTATAATAGAATGATAGTATAAAATAACTGGATTGAAAAATTTCTATGTAAAATATTTAAAATATATAAATTTATAAAGACTAAAATGATAAAGTATAAAAGTTAACATGATTATTTGAAAGTAGATAACTATACGGACTGAAAAATACAAAACCTCAACTATATGGTTTTGAACGGTCAAACTTTAACCTAAGGTTTCATTATTCAAAACCTTGAAGTTTTAAGATTACATTTAGAATCGAAAAAACAACATATTTAAAGTGGTAAGATTATTTTTGGAGATGGTTTTGGCAGAGGACACAATGAGAATAGAACCAGACTCAAAACAAAAGGTTGCATAGTATTGTACGTGGTGCACATAGTCAACTTTCTTATTTTGTCCACATGAACACGAAATCTCCAGTTTGGCAAACAAAGTCTCAATTGAATTTGTTTAAGCTTGATGCTTAGGATGGGGATGATGGTGATGCAATCTGTGAGCGACGTCCTTTGCATTTTTCCATTACTTTGTCTACATCAGGGGTCGAAATGGTGCCTCGATGGATCTAAGATTGCATATTCCGTAGTTCAGGTAGGGTTCATGCCAAGTTTCGCTAGATCGCCAATCTCGCCTTTTGGGTCAGTCGCTACGTCGTATGGGATTAACTCATGGTTGCTTCCTGACATGTTATACCTTGTTGAGGCTGTGTGCCCTCCTAGGACAAGATCTTGCGGGGTCCTTGGGGAAGGAGCTAGTAGGTTGTTGCTCCGCGCTTGATGATCTGCTTGGGTCTGGGTGATTTGCTCCAAATGTTGCAGAGCTTATTTACTACGGCATTCTGCTAACTTGCACTATTGAACCAAAACATAATAAACCTGGTGTAACTATCCAAGTACTTGGGACAATAGGACGTCCATATTGCCAAAGGATAGCTCTCAAAATCCAACTCAAAAAATAGGGGTAGAGTTTATAGTAACGTGATTGGAAGTAACTTATGAAAAGATGTCTACTGATGATCTTGTATGAAAAATTTATGTTTTATTGATATTATGAATCGACACAACGATGGTGACCCAAAGGGTATCAGAGAATAATAGAGTACAAGAGAATTGAGTATACATTTGATATCTAAGAGATAGGATCCCCTTTTCCTTCTCCTTTGTTCTTATTTTATAAGTGCTTAAGGGTGAATCATAATAAGCGACATGATCTCCAATGAATATCAAATGTCTTTAAAATTGTTTTTAGTTTCCCAATCTCTTTTATGTTTTGGTTTGATCGCGTCAGCTCGCGTTGACTATCCTTCCAACTCGAAAAGGGCTTTCACCCTTCATAGATTTATTGTCTTCTTGTTTGATCTTATCAATATTGGATCAGATTCTTAAATCGGATTTGGAGTAGAGTGAAACCGCCTCTGACATGATAAATACTAAAATATCCACTCACTAGCACAGTGGCGGTTTAACCGTTTTGTGGAAACATTATACCATCTTGTCCTTTTCATCGAACTTGATCGATATGAAAATTAAGATGAAGCCAAAATTGATCTACCTAACTTTTACGTATGACGATTCAACGAATCGAAAGCGAGTATAGGTGTAGAAGTAGATTTTGGAGTTGGGAGTAAGTGGAGGCTCGACTTGGCTTTTTTCTCTGGTAACGTTAGTGGTATATATTTTGATAGATAACTCAGAAAAGAAAGTTGTCCCGGCACGGCATAAGAGTTCCTTCACAAAATAATTTATGGAACGTTAAACATCTAGCAATCCTTTGTCCTGGCTACATCCACTTGGGTATAAAATTAGAGTAAAGTGTTTTTTTTTGTTGGGCTTCGAGTCTTTTTTCTTTTCTTTTGTCAATGGCACGTCGTGTTGGAATGGATCGCTCTCAAGGTGCACTGAAACTTATTTGTGCATTATTTAAAATTCTAAAACTATGATTAACTAGAGTTCTTAGAGGTAGAGTTTTTAGTGGAATATGAGAAATAATTTTTTATATTTCGTTAAGAACCCCATTCCTAAGGTCATGTTTATTCCCGATCTTTTAGGGTGGGATTCTTAACTTAATTTGATTTTTTTTGCTAAAAACGGCTTTTAGGCCATGTTCATCTCTGGTCTCTCATGGTGGAGTTCTTAACATAATTTGATTTTTTAAAATTTTTCTTTTTGCTAAGAGATGGCTCTTAGGTCTCTTATTTAAGAGACGGTTCTTAGATTTTCTTAATTAAAAGTTAAGAAACGTCTTTTACAAAAGTTAAGAATTCATGCTAAGAGACCTCCAATAAACATGTCATTTGGTCTCTTATTTAACAGACGATTCTTAGGTTTTCTTAGTTAAAAATTAAGAAATGTCTATTAGAAAAGTTAAGAATTTCTGCTAAAAGACCTCAGGGATAGGATTCTTAGCAGAAAATAAAAGACGGTTTCTTAACTTCTAACTGAAAAAGCTAACAACCGGTTGTTAAATACCTTATTTAAGTACTGATTTTTAACTTATTCTGTTAAAAGTTGAGAAACAGTTTCTTATTTTTCGCTAATAACCCCATCCCTAAAAATTCCGGTTAATCATGGTCTAAGAACTCCAGTTAATCATATCTTGCCCCTTTCTCTGTTTCTATGCATGTAGAATGTACGCGTACGTAGGGATGTCACACTTTTAACCTTCAAAGTAACACATACATTCAAATTAAACTTTAACTTGTTTTACTAACATTTTTAACCTTTAAACTGAGATTTTATCACATCAAACTTCAAACGTATTTTCCGCCAAAAAAATTGATGGAACAGTAACTTAGTTAGATACTTAGATGACGTGTCATTTTTAAAAATTTATTATCAAATAATTTTAAGTTACTATTTTTATTTATTATATAGGAAAATATATAATTTGTATAGAAAATAAGAAAATTTTAAAATTTAGGAAAGGCAAACAACTTTTTTTTTTGAAAAAATGAAAATATTTTGAATACATTAGATTATGAAATATTAAAAATCATGAAAAGTGTGAAAATGAAAAATATAATTTTAAATATAATTTTTAAAAACTTATTTTATTAAACCTGTGTATGTTAAAAATTTGGGTTTTAAAAGGTTAAAACAAATTGTTTTTAAAGTATACTTAAAA